>UXGC01000430.1:0-113791 GCA_900480045.1 Eurytoma adleriae
CTGTAGAAACAGCACGTTTAAGTAGTAACAGCCATTATCACAGTTTTAACAACACGTTTAAGTAGTAACAGACGAACATAGCACGGCCAGTCTGTGACTACTTAAAAACTTTAAGTAGTAGCAGCCACTGTCACTGTTGAAGCAGCACGTTTAAGTAGTAACAGACGAACATAACACGGCCCGTCTGTTACTACTTAAAAACTTTAAGTAGTAACAGCCACTGTCACTGTAGAAACAGCACTTTTAAGTAGTAACAGCCATTCTCACGGTTTTAACAACACTTTTAAGTAGTAACAGACGAACATAACACGGCCCGTCTGTTACTACTTAAAAGCGTTCGAATGAACTATTTTAAACCATATGCACTCATAGAATCTGTAAAAGAAATCAAGCAAAATCATAAAAATCAAGAAACAAAAGAAAGGATAAGCTCCGCCATTTACGATCACTGCGAAAGCATTGAAAAATCTTCTCAGCATCTCTGGAAGGACTCCGCAGCTCATAGCCGTCGGCGAATAATGACCATTGAAATCGCCGGCTTCTCCGTAGCGAAGAAGCGCCGATCGAGTCATCGCGGCGCGTCATCGCAATCGATCGGATCGGCCGGCACTTAGCTCGCGGATAATAAGGAAAGGATCCGCGCGGTTGCGACACGCGCGTCGTCGTCGCGTATATAACGAACCGTCAATTACGTCCTCGCGGCGGCGGCGGCGGCTTGCTTTCTCTCGCGCATTTATACGCGCGGGAACAGCTTCGGGTTCACTGACACGCTCGCAGCGCCGGCTTCTCTTTCTCCCTCCTCCCGGCGGGTGCCGCGCCGTAATCCTCTGTCGCGGCGTGTCTCCCGAGGTCGTCGCGTTACTGCGAAACGTGCGAATTTTCATTTTTCCTCGCTCCGCGCGCGGCTAAGTGGATTAGTGGAGCTCGTTGGTCAAGAGTGAATAGCTTTACAATAGCAACTTGCTTTCTGCTCGGTTCTTCCTGCATTCGAGGTATTCCAATAAATACTGTTAATTTTGAAAGTAACACGGGAAACAACATTTTCGTTAATATTTTCAATAAAAATAACTATGTCTTAAATAAAAAAAAATTTAAAGAAATATTATCTTCAAAAATGTATAAAATGTTTAGTAAATTTTTTTAAATTTTATAGTAATTGGGAAGATGTACTCGACCTACGCAGAAAATTATCATAAAAAATAATTTTTACTATAATTGAAGTAATTTATTCTAAAAAATGTTTCTAAATTTGCATTAGTTATATACAGATACTTATAAACAATGCATTTTCTTCGAGCATTTTTCATCTTGCACGTCGCTAATATTTTAAAAACAAGAACGTACCTTAATGTAAAGCAAAAATTCTTTTTAAAGAAAAGGTGTCTTAAAAATCGTATAGTAGATAAGTGCGGATACTTTATAAGGAATGCGTTTACTTTGAGGATTTTTTCACCTTGCACATCGTAAAGGAACTTAATCTACTTACCGGAGCAACAAATTCCAGCAATTTAAAATTTAAATTACGGCAGCGGGTAATAATGTAACCACGCCCAACGTTTCTGGCATTTTATCGGCTAATCTGAAAATAAGAAAGGCTAAACGATAACAAGGTGACTTGATTTGTGGTCTCGGCGGCGGACGGACGGGCGCGCGCTCGCGCGATGATCGATGAATCCGGGCGATCAATCACGGACTTTATTTTTGGCGGCCACGGCTAATCATCGAGCGGCGTAATGCGCTTTATTGCCGGCAGTTTTCGCGCGCTCGATGCCGGGAGAAATCGCGCGCGCTCGCTGCGCTGCTTTCGCTCGGTCGGACATTCATACCGTCGCATTATGTGATTACCTTTGCAAATGAATCGGTTACGATGATTGCACGGAATGTAACAAGCCGATTGGACTTTTTCCAGAGAACCGATGACTCTACCGCAATGAAAATGTGCAAAGTCCAGTGGGAAAAACAAAATTGCTTTGTTTTCAACTGGAGATAGTTAAAATTAGTTCACAGTTAAAATTAATAAAAGTAAAAAATAGAAACATTTTTGATTATTTATATCACTGTAATAATAATAAATCTCTTTGTTAGAAAAATAATTATTTCTTAATCATTTTTTAAGAAAATTCACTTTTGTATTTTTATAAACGTTAGGACAAACGTAACCCAATAAAGTTGTGAGTTTTCTCTTTTAATCTGAAAATATAAATAGTAACATGTTTTATAATTTGAAGTCTTTCACTTATTTAATATGAGAACTACTTTTCACACGTAATACGTCACTGTTCACAATTTCTAAATTAATTTCACATTTTCAGATTTAGACGGTTTACTATTTATTCTAATTGTAATAATTAATATATCTGCTATTTAATTGTTTTTTTAATTTTAACCATTGCAAACTTAACTACTATTTTTTCTATTATTTTAGCTGTTCATCGACTAAAAAAAACAACTTTTTTCCTCAAAAAATATAAAAATCTAACTAGTGCAAAAAAAAAGGAAGCAGGTTGAACGGACTGCCTTCGAAACAAAAAAGAAGATCGGCTCCACAATTCTTAGCCGTGAAAAAGCTCGATGAAGCGTCGCATTTTCACTCTCCCGCCGTATACGAATAAAAGAGTGCGACTCGCTTTGACGCTTCCGCCGAAAACGGAGCGAATTCATTCGCGTAGGTGCGAAAACCGCAAAAGCAGCCGCCGCCGGCAGCGCGAATCGAGGTGAGCGTGCGCGTAAGCGCGCGCAGATATGCACCTCCGCGCGCGAGTGCACTTGTTGCGAGCCGCGAAGGAGGCGAGGCTAAAAATAGACCGGGGAAAAATGGGTCGGCCATTATTTTCATTCGAGGATTACCGATGATGAGCGAACGTTTCAGCGGCGTCGAGATTTTGTTGGAGGGCTGCTAAAGAGCGCCGACGAGGGTACCCTTGTTTTTACAACGCCGCTGAAAATCGCAGGTGTATATCATGTATTTAGTTAGTGTGTCTTCTTTTTGAATGAATTTAATAGTTTAGCAACTGTGAATCGATTTAGTATTTAATTTACATTTAATGTACACTTACAATTATGAATTACCAACTTGCGGATAATTCGTGGGATTATCGGATAAATGGATAGGGAGACCTTGAATGCGTAATTCAATTTGACGTACGGAAAGTTGATGCATCGAGTTGCAAGATGAAGTACTAATTAATTATCAGATTAATTGGTAATTTACGTTCGATGGTCAGTGGAAACTTGAAATCGAGAAACACGCGAGCGGTTGAGCAAATTGGTGAAATAGAGAGAAGCGGCAGTGGCAGTACGGATCTCGATTAAAAGACGACCGACTTAATTAAGATAGTGGTTACGCTACGTTCTACTTTAAAAGATAATTCTTTGCTATAAAATTTCCTCGTGGATCTTGAACTTGAAATCCCAAAAGGAGGATCAATGTGGTTTGCAAGTGAAAACAGATTTCATAAAAGAATCTTGGATGGTAATTGCAATTTCAATTGTATTGCGAAAAGCAACAATAAATTTTTCTCCTTAAAATCTAATTCACTTATTTAAAAGTCGTTTTTGATTACGTAGATTGAATAACTTTTGGAATATGCAGGCTTTAATTAAAAACAAATTGCCATTCATCATTTTATAAAAAAAAACCATTACAAAAACTGATAGAGATAGAAAAGTATTGTCTTGTGAACATGCAAGCATTATTCATTATAGAAAAATTGAACCACTTCTGCATATTTAAAAATACTGCTTTAAGTAGTAACAGCCACTATCACGGTTGAAACGACCCTTTTAAGTAGTAACAGACGAACATAACAAAGCCCGTCTGTTACTACTTAAAAACTTTAAGTAGTAACAGACGATGTCACTGTTGAAACAGCCCTTTTAAGTAGTAACAGCCATCATCACGGTTTTAACAACATTTTTAAGTAGTAACAGACGAACATAACGAGGCTCGACTGTTGCTACTTAAAAACTTTAAGTAGTAACAAGCCACTGTCACGGTTGAAACAAAACTTTTAAGTAGTAACAGACGAACATAACACGGCCCGTCTGTTACTACTTAAAATATTTAAGTAGTAACAGCCATTATCACTGTTTTAACAACACTTTTAAGTAGTAACAGGCGGGCCGTGCTACGTTCGTCTGTTACTACTTAAAAGCGTTCGAGTGAATTATTTTAAACCATATGCACTCATAGAATTTGTAAAAGAAATTTTAAAAAATTGATAGAGATAGAAAAGTATTGTCTTATGGTCTTTTGTTCAAATTCAATTTACCATTTTTAAAGTTCCAATAGATTTAATTAATAGATTTATTTATTTTAACAAAAAAAAACTAGACTTTTGATGATCTACGTGTAATCGTAACCAATTTTTATTGATTCCAAAATTCAGTTGTTATTAAAATAATTCAGAAAAATTTTTACATTGTTACATCGAAATAAAATCCAGTAAATCCAAACGACGCGGGCTGCTCGTTGAAAAGTCCCGCGGGTCCCGGCGGATCCCGGATAACGAACTTGCAGTCGTGCAAACACCGAACTAACGTAGGTATCGTACGGATCGCCTTAAAAACGGGACAAAGCTGGCGCTCGGCCGGCGCAAGTAAATAACGACCGGCTCGGAAACGCGAGGCCTGGCGCTCGGCCTAATCCAAAGCGTCGACTGGACAACTCGAGCGATCACGTCTGCGCAGCTTCGACTTTCGGTCCCTTTTTATTTTCACTTGTTTCCTGCTTCTGTACATTGTATATTTCTAGGTGTACAAGAAAGTCGAAAGATTCTTAGACTATCAGAAATATTAAAATGTACAGTCCAATGAGAAACACAAAGTGCACACTTACTGATTCAAGTGTAAGAGTAAAATTGCCATTTAAGCATTTAATTCTTTTAAACAAAAAATTAAGTTTATTTATTTTATTTATTATTTCACTTTGTCTTAACTGTACTAAGAAATAATAATTTTATAGTACGGTCTAAAATTCTCGAGGTATAATGGGTCACAAGCGAATCCACTACTGATTTCGACCTAACTGGTCTGACAGGATGCGTGGGTATAATTTCTGCAATTGACGTAAACACAAAACTCCTGTAATCAACAAAAACAATTATTTATTTATTCACGACGGTGTTTTCGTCAGTTTTATCAGTTTTGATAATAAATTTTGATTAAGTCAATGCATTGAAATATTCGATTCATCTTACTTAAATTTATTTTAAAAAATATTCAGACAAGACGTAAATAGTGAAAAAACTTACCGATACAACATCACATCATAAATAAATAGTCGACTCACTATCAGATGGCATTCCTTTTCTCTCTCCCTAACTAAATGTCATTGAGTGCAAACAACCAAATAAGATAAATTTAAATTTCGTTCAATTATCCTATCGCTATTTTGATTAAATTTATAACACAGCCAAAGGGCATGCAGTAAATATTCCAAATATCCGAGAAAGTTAAAACATGCCGGAAACTTTATTATTCGTTCCAGCGTCACTTGCCTGAATTTTCACGACCTCGACTTAGAATGCCTGCGCGCGCCGGCGCTTAAATTCGAAAACTTTCCCCCTGCACCGCGGCTCGCTCATTCAAAGCCCCGCGCACCCATTGAATCCTCCATCACGTATTTAATAAACATGCGTGAGCGCCGGCTCCACCTCAACTCCAAGCGACCGACGAATAACCCCCGTCAATATTTCTGCATTATGAAAAAAAAAGAAAAAAAAATTGGTATTCGCGTCTTGCAGGCTCATCGGAAATTCGTAGTGCGACTGGGGGAGGTTCGATCCTAACGAGGAACCGCCTACATACACCGCGGGGAAAATCGATTCCCGCGAGATCGGACACCGTTAGGCGAAGCGCGCGGGGAAACTCGCCGGTGGATCGGCATTATTATACCGGTCAATTTAGTCGGGATATTATGCGCGCGCCTATACCTTCTCCTTAATTACCGAGCTCGAGCGGGGCTACGCCCACCTACGAGGGCCGGCTTGCGGGTGGCCCGCTTAACGAGATTTCCGTGATTCGTCCCGATTTTCTTTCTCTTTCCCTATATCTACCGCACTGCCTTTATGTGCAGGAGAAAGGACATGGTGGATGAGGGCTTCTAGCCAAATTTTAATAATTTAAACTAATTTTTTACTTTTAGTAGTGATCGAATAGTAACTTTGAGTAATTGTCTGATTAACCTTTGTGGAACTAGAAGCCACTAAAGTAGTATCGAATGAAAATATAGCTTTTTCGTTATTCAGCCTAATAACCCGAATGAAAAAGTTCTAATATTGAAAATGAAAAAGTCGATACAAAAATGACCGGTGATGTTTCTGTAAAGAATAATTATTAATCAAAAACATTGAATATTGTATAAGGCGTTTAATTGTAATTATGACTTTCTGATATTAAATAAAAATTAATTACTCAGATATTTTTAATTGCGTATTAAACTTGTAATTTATTTGAGTATCAATTTTCAAATTTCACTAAATATAATAGTTTTATCTTGTAAAGTGTACCCTACAAGTTTTCCTTAACATAGGACTACCTTCATCTTTGCATTAAAATGAAGATAAAAGTTTATGCGAGAAAAAAATTCAGAGTTACTTGAGTAACAAAAGACAAATTCACCCCTCCCTTGGAATGTTTCAAATGAATCACAAATGAAATCAAACTCAGCGCGGTACTTTCGCTAAGGAAGCAGCGGCGAGTGCATTAAGTCAATAGCAGTTTGAAATTTACCGATAGCACTTTGAAATTCAAACTCGGCGGCGGGGCAAAAGAGGCATAAAGCAATAACAGCGTCCGGAATGGAAGCCGCGCAATATTTAAGTTAAACCTCTCTTTTAATTGCAGAACAATGCAGCGCCGCGTACTACGGGAAACTCATTGGCAAGCTATCTCAACTTCATCACGGCGTCAGCGGGGAAGTTTACGCCGTCGATGCCAGGACGCTGTTCATCAAAGACTTTACGTACGACGGCGAAGGGCCAGGTTGGTATTCCATTACCCTGTCGGCTACTTGACTCTGTATACACCGCGTAAACATTTGTTTGCGATATTGATTTTCCCCGGCGCAAACAACACTTGAATGATCGTCTTGAAATTTATCGCGGATCGACCTATTGTTCGCGTAACAAATTTACTCATTCTTATTTTGGATTGCAAGTATTCCTATTGTAAGTGTACCTATGTGATTTACGCAAACGACGACAGGATGTTGTGAAACATTTAAAGAAACAATGTGAATAGTTAATGTGTAAATATTCCGTAGAAAGACGCCAAAATTCGAAAGGTTTTATTACAAATTTAATATTTCAGTTTAAATCGTCTCTTCTTATCTTAAAAAAATGATGGGAAACCATTGTGATCCTTTAAAAAAACAATTTCATTCGATAATGAGTAAATATCTGCTCCTATAGCGCCAAAATTCAAAATGGTTTTCGTATAAATTTTTAATATTTACATTGGAAAAATATACATTTTTAAAGTAATTGTTAAGAAAATTAAAATAAGAATTTATTCAAGACATCCGTATATCTGCGCGGTTCCTTTATACACAAAATTACTTTAAATCGTTAAAAATTACGTATAAGTATTAAATTTTTCTTTTAAATTAACGAGAAAGTAAAATTCCACTTTAATGTAGCATTACAAACTCTTATTAAAGCACTATTTGTATACTTCGTTTTTCTCGTTACGGAATGAAGAGTAACAACACATAATATAATCAACTATAACTCTATTAAAGCCGATAAAGTTTCCAACACTTTATTTAAATTACATACGCGAGGATTAAATAATTACATGGAAGAAGCGAGATCTCTCAGTTCATTTAAGTACAAACTAATTTTATGCTTCGCGAGGACCGCATATAGAACCATCATAACTCTCGATATTAGAGAGCGTAGCCCCAACCGCGCACGCGCACTCGCCGATTCCGAACAATAGAAAATTCAGTCGTTCATCTTCGACGCCGCTATCGGCGAAAACAATTAACCAGTAAAAGTGTTTTTCCACCGCATTCCGCGATTTCACTCGCACTCCACGCCTCTGCTTAACGACCCACTTACGGGCTGGATAATTGAAGTAAAAAAAAATACGTACGCGCGTCCCGCTCCATATTCGAATGACGCGCCGCGCGATCACGCAGCCTCGCGATTTCACGCTCGCCGGCGAGCGTAAATCCATCCGAGCAGGGGCAAAAAACGGCCAGTGCGCGCGAGTCCGAAAACGGACGCCGCGTGGACGTCGGCGAAAAAACGGTCGTGTGGAAAACAGGAGCGCGAGCGAATCCCACGGACTTTCATCTCTCGCGGGGGAAAGAAAAATGCGCGGGACTTTCGCCGCGCGGGACGCGATTCGGTTTTGTCGTCCGCCGGTGCGCGACCGGCCGGCCGGAGCTTAGAAAGCGCCTTACGACTTTGTTTTCATGATCGGGAGACTCGCGCTCGACCGCGAGGCGGGGTCGGGGACTTTTACGGTGCGTTTTTCGGGGTCGCCGTCCGATAGGTCTTAAAACTTTTGAAAGCGAGATTTCTCGGTAATAAAGTAACTGCAGCCGGTTTTTCGTGGGAAGTACGTTTTCTTCGTCGTGCATTTTGCAATTTCTCGGAGGGAGAAAAATAGAATATTTTCTTATTCACACGGAAGAAAGTTGGCGTGGTGCACTTAATGCGAATCCGAGTTTCATTCGAAGAATCAAAATGGCAGAAGAAGACAATAGGTTGTTATCGAGTGATATGTCCCACTGTACTCGCCTGTTTCTACTGATATCGTCATATCTCGTGGAGGACGTATTGTTCTAAATAAATTTGATTTGTGGAAAAAAAACTTAAGTTTCATCGTAAATTTGGGGTAGATTTTTTGAAAAATGAACTTAACTTAATCCAAGATTCATTCGAGAAATTGGGATGGTAGATGCTACATGTCTTACCATACTTGTCTGTTTCTACTGACATTTACATAACATTTTCATGTAAAACGTAATTATTTTATATATAAATCTATTTTGTTTTCTGATGTTATCACAAATTTTGGAGTAAATTTACTGGTGGTTTGCTATGATGGTAAAAGTGAGTAGCCTTACTGTACTCGTCTGCTACTACTGATATCATCATATCAAATTAAAAACTTAATTGTTCTCAAGTGTTTTTGCAAAAACAAAACTTATATTGTATCGCAAATTTGAGTTTGATTTATTCAAAAGTACACCTACTATAAATTTGAGTGACAGCCGAAGCATCTGGTTAGAAGTGGCATGTCTTACCGTACTTGTCTGTTTCTACTGACATTTACATATCTCATGTAAAACGTAATTGTTTTATATATAAATCTACTTTGTTTTCTGATGTTATCACAAATTTTGGAGTAAATTTATTGGTGGTTTACTATGATGGTAAAAGTGAGTAACCTTACTGTAC
This sequence comes from Eurytoma adleriae, assembly GCA_900480045.1. NCBI lineage: Eukaryota > Metazoa > Arthropoda > Insecta > Hymenoptera > Eurytomidae > Eurytoma > Eurytoma adleriae. The sequence continues at coordinate 9,414 of UXGC01000430.1, forward strand.
TCGTCTGCTACTACTGATCATCATATCAAATGAAAAACTTAATTGTTCTCAAGTATTTTTGCAAAAACAAAACTTATATTTTATAAGAAATTTAGGTTTGATTTATTGAAAAGTACACCTACTATAAATTTGAGTTTAAGTCGAAGAATATGGGTAGAAGTGACATGTCTTACCGTACTCGTCTGTTTCTACTGATATCTTCTGCAAGTCGTAACTGCTATAAATAGATTTGTTTTGATTCACAAATTGGGACTTTGCTCAAAAAATTCCATTTATAAATGACAGAATATGGAAAAAATAATGACAATTATTGTTCTTTTTTTAATTTAACACTAAATGACACCATTGAATGTTAAAATTCACAATAATCATAACATGGTGTATTTACATAATGTAAGAACTGGAATTTTTATTGGATAATCCGTGCAAAGTTCCAACTGGATTTTAAACTTGCAGTCTTCCTCAATTCATACAATAATCGTCTTACTTTGCTCGACTGTTACTACTTAAACCTAGCTATTATACCATAATTTCTACTGTAATTAATTTTTAATGAATTAACAAGTAGGTTAATTAAAAGAAGGAACATAATTCCATAACATTTTATTACTTTGTTTACAGCTGCATTCTTCTACGCCGGCACCACCAAAACAGTAGGACAGAACGGCTTCAAAGTTCGTGATGAGCGCGGAACGTGAGTACACTCAATTCACCGTGATCCCCCACTTTTTTCCCCCTAATAAAAACAATAAACCTTTCTACCTTTATCTTAATTAATTAAAATTTCTGTCTTTAACTACACCCGCACATACCTCTGTCGAATCATGTATCGCTTCACCTTGAGCAATAAAAAACAAAGTAAAAAAATAACGTCGATTGTTTGCCCGCCGCGCGCAGGACGAACGTACTCAAGCGCTACAGGAAGAAAGACATCACGCTGACGCTGCCCGAGGGCAAGACCTTAAACAACGTCAAGTGGTTCTCCGTGTACTGCGACGAGTACGCCGTAAGTATATACAGCGATGCCTTCGGTCTCATTGCCCTCGACGTGCACACGGCGTCCGTACTCCGCTCGTCGCGCGCTCCTCCATCCGCCCCGGCTGTGTTTGTACCCCCCGCATGAAAAATACGCCCCCGTCGTTACGACGAGTAAAGTGGCATTATTTGCCGTCTGATATCGGGTTACATTTTCCATCTCATTGTTTGCGTTATTTTCTGGAATTTTAGTGAGGTTACTCAACTTCGTGTACTTTTAATTTATTTTTTAACGTCAATAATAAAGTGGGCACCTATTTCTTAGAGCATGTTAAATAATATATGTAAAAGGAGCTTTTAGCTTTATTTTAAAATTGTATTAATTTTATATAGTACGTCATCAAATCAATTAATATCAGTTCATTCATGCAAATCAATAATTCACGTTTAATTAACAATTCATTGCCTTGAAAGGCATATAAATAATATTTTACGAACAATTTAAAATAGCGTACTGAATATGAATCTTCAATTAATATTCAACGATAAATGAATAAGAATATATGGAACAAATTAAATTCAATATATTTAAAATAAATATGCATAATTAAACATTGAAATAATTATAATTGTATCAGAATTCGGACTCAACCGCGACGGAAAATCCAAAAAAGTATGAAAATAAAAAAGCGGTAAGTCGTCAACAAAAAAGGAGCGCAGCCTCGTTCGAGCTTTAGCCGAAAGCGTCGCAACACGCGCTACATTACCCGTTCGCGCATCTGGGGCGACACTCCCGTAAAGCCGAGTCGACGACATTACGCCTGCGCAGCCGCGTATAACGAAGTGGACGTTAAAGCGCTGAATTATATTATCGTGAGCGCGCGGGGAAAAGCGCCGCGCCCGGAAAGTTTTTAATCTGCCGAGGGACGCCTTATGGGCCGTGAAAATCACGCCGGCTTGGCATTGAAAATTTCCGGCTGCTCGAGGAGGCGCGAACTATTTCGCCGCGTCGCCTTGATTACTCGTCGATGGATCCGAACTTTTTCCTTTTACTAAAGTAAACGTCGTGAAATTTTGATGACGCAATTCCGCTTGTTTATTGCCCGCCAGTTGTTATTGGAATATTTTATAAAAGAAGCTATGCGCTGCGCTTGCAAAAAAAGTAAGATAAATGGGTTAGGGGAGTCTGAAAGTTCAGAATGCGCGAAAAAAACTGTTTTATTTTAAAATGAATTTTAACTCTTGCTGGAAGTAAACATCTTATAAAAATGGCTAAACTTATATGACTAATCCTATAAGTAGTGAATGACGCATATCTCAAGACAATTTTTTTTCATTTTAATTTATTTTTTTACATTAATCCTTTATTTCATTTTATTACTCTGTCCATTTTTAATTCTATAAATTAACCATTAAACATTTAATATATAAACTAGGTACTTGATAAAAAATTAACTGAAGAAATAATTGTATAAAAAAATCAGGTACTTAAAAAACTTGAACCGTATTTCATTATTTCAACGCGTTTTCTCTTTAAATTTGGAAACGTCAACTCGACGGCGACTCAATTCGCCGGGCGGATGGAAGCGATAAATCTCGTGTCGCGGCGACGGGGCCCTTTCACCGCGAGTCAATTTTCCCCAATCACTCGAATCGCGGTGTCTCTTCTCCGCAGGTGAACTTCGGCGACGTGAAGATACCGCGCAACTTCGATTACCCCCGACCGCAGAAGCTGGGCTCGCTGAGCGGCATCCACGGCGTGGGCTCCGAGCCCGTGGTTGTCGTCGACGCCCAGACCCTCCTCGTGCCGAGCTTCAGCTACGACGGCGAGGCCCCAGGTAAATAAACCCCGAGGATCACCCGAGATAAACCCGACCCACCGACGCAGCCCGGAATCAGTTAAATTGTTGTGTTCGATAAATTAGTGTTGTTAAATTTTGTGTTTTTATTTTATACGTCTACCAATTTATATTTTTTTATGCATTTCATTATGCGAATCGTAGTTTTGTTATATGGTCGTTGAAAATGTGATGTGGCATGATTTAGTTTAGATCTTTTATTTGTAATATAAACGAGCGGATGGAGATCTTGGTGTAAGGGTTTGTTCATTTATTATACAATGCACTATGCACTATAAATATATATCACTTCGCACGCCTTGTAAAATGTCGACGACTAAATGTGTGTACACCAAATAAATTTTTATATTTTTGACTAAAAAGGTGTATGATCAGTCAGTGCACCCCATTGTTTCTTTCACAGTACATCTTTTAAGGATTAATACTGATAGCGAGTTCGGGGGTAAACTGTTACCCCGGGAGTCGAAGGTAAAAAACCCCGAATTTAAGTAAATGTTTAAGTAGTTAGAAGCTCATGCAAACAAACTGCACAGTATATTCGGGGATAATTTCGATTTATGGACACACGTAATTATCCCGAGTGACAATGCTTACAATTTAACGAAAGAAAAAAGCCTTTGGGAAAAACTCGAGATCGATCGAACTTTTTTATTGGTAATTTCAATAAAAATTTCAAAAGCAAGGAAAAGTAAACTACCAAGAACTATATTTTCAAAAACTTCACGAAAAATATTAAACAGTTGATTCTATCTTTTACAGACAGTAAAATGTCTAGTTTATTTTACTTTCATAAGAATCTGTAAAAAGAGGTTTAAAGAAATACAGAATTTACTTTTCAGAAATGTAGAATTAACATTTTATCTTAATAAAATGTTGTTTTCACTTTTTATGCCAACTTACTATTGCAAAGCAGTAAGTTTTTCCATCAAAACGGATCGAAACACCAAATTAAGTACGTCCTCGACAAGAAAATCACAGACCGACTCTAACTCCCTTGCGAGGATACTTAAATTGGCGGTAGCAACGGGTCGAGTCTCGGCTTTTTCCCAAACAAGGCCGCACCCGCTGGCCGCCCCCGCTAACAGTTTCGCAATGCTCCGACAGATGCTAAGTTCTGGGTGGGCTCGGGACCGTCGCCCTCGCCGCAGGGCATCCGCGTGCCGGACGAGAACGGCAAGGAGGTGCCGCTGCGCAAGTACGACCGCAAGACCATCGTCCTGACGCTGCCCGCCGATCTGACGGTGCACCAGCTCGGCCACTTCGGCGTCTGGTGCGAGGCCTTCGCCGTCGACTTCGGCCACGTCCAGATACCCCAGAACCTCAACGTGCCGCCGTCCCTCAAGATGCTCGGCGTCTCGCCGCAGGTAAGCTTTCCTGCTTTTTACGAGCACAATTTTCTTCGCCTCTAATTGATGGATCGCTGGAGAGCCGAGAAAAACTTGATGTAATACGCTCGAGACTTTCTTTTGAAATGGTCGATGAGAAGCAACAGTTATATATTGATAGTTGACTTTTTGACTGTAAAGATTTTTTCCAATTCGAAATTAAGGACGAAGTTTTTTACGGAAGAAACGCCTTCTGAAGAGTTCAAAGTTTTTTTCTATAATCGGCAGACGAAAAAGCCATTATAACCGAAGATAAACAATCTCTTTCATTTCTCGTTTTTCTCGATCTCTCTATATTTAAATTACCTGATGCGATAGATAAAAAAAACATTAGACTTCAATTGAGCATTTAATGAATGATCCATCTAATATTAAATATGACGCTGGATGCATCGAGTGCGTACAAAGAAAAAAAATGATTCCCTGCAAACCCTACGATCAGCGAGCCACTAAAAGGTCTTAGACTAAAAGGGGCTGATCAAGATCATTTCGATGCCTTTGCACATATCTCCGCTTTCCCGTTTCTCTTATCGCGGTTAAAGCATCAAAGTGCACTGCGGAAAGCGAGGCGATCGCGGCTGGTTGTTTTGTCGGTGGCACTTCAGCTTTTTGCGGTCGTCCCGCCGAAGAGAAGGAAAACGCGAACCCTTGCTTCTGTGTGGAAGCGCATATAGATATACTACTTAAATACTTACAGAAACGCATGAACAATAATAGGAACGTGTTGCGGTTTTAAAAGACTACGGATGCAGTCGATAAACTATGACAGATGAAGTGTACTTTGGTATAACACAGAGAAAGTAAGAACATCATTTAGGAAATTTATTATTTAGTTTGTTTAATAATAATAATATGAAATCTTGCAGACATTATACTAAGAGAAAAAAAAGAATGGATAGCTAATTATTCATTAATTGTTATTATTAAGCACGAATAAATATGGATTTTAAAGCATTTTTTACATTCAACTCTTGCTACATATTACTGTAATTATTATAATATGACTTGTGACATTACAATTCGTATGAAAGATTTAAGGTTTTAAAAATGTTTTGTATTATTTATTTTAAGGTATTTCGTGTTTCATTTATGTGAAAGCTTTTTTATTCCGGCGTTTCATGAACATTGCAACTCACTTCTTTCAGGTTAACCCTGAAAAAAGCCTTCACGTGAATGAAATACGAAAAACTTTAAAATTAATCCTTATCATTATAGCTTTGTGTTAAGAAATTTATCATAACTAAAAGTAATTGTATATTTTCAAATGTATTTACATATTATGCAACTTTATAATAAGCAATTCTATAAATGATTATTTTTTTGAGCAATATTAATATTGAATCTTAACTATCAATATTATAATAATTATAGAAATAAATAATAAAAGATTCATTTAGCTGCCTTGAAATACACATTCGTTAAAAATTAATGCATTTAATGCCAAATATTCGACAAGTCTTAAATCTTTTTTTCTCTCAGTAGTACATCTGCAAATTTTACGTGTATATTAATTAAATATTTATCTCATTACTAAATTATTTATCATATCTTTTTATAAAAACAAACAGTAGTAGCATTACACAACGCTGCCCAATATCGCGCTGACTTTCCTCACAAATGCGTTCAATACGTGCGTCTCATTCAAAGCGAAAATCCAATAACAAAAGGAACACATCGCTCCCCCGATAATTCCTCGTTCCCACCGTCAACTTTCCTACCGTAAAACGCAAATGCCCCCGCATAAAGCGGAACGCTGTAAATTCCGATAGTCCGCGCGCGGCGAACTAAATTCGCGTCCGCGAAAAATTCCGATAAGAGGCCGCGCGCGGACGCTCGGGCTGCAAACTTTCGACCGACGCGCGGAACCCGAAAAAAAAGCAGCGCACAGTCCGGCGCACCTGCGCCACGAAAGTTGGCCGGTCGACTTTCTTGCCCCGCCGCGCCGCGGAGCTTCGGGACTTTTTCGAAAATGCGGCGGCTTGATCTTCGCCAGACCGAGCGGAAGGAATTTCCTTGGCGGCGGCGGAGGCGCCTGCGTTTGTTATTCCACTTAGGTGGAGCGGAGTCGAAAAAGTAGAAAATCATCGGGACTCTCGCGCCCGAGCGCTCCCCGAGAGCTCGTAAATTTTGCGTGAGAGCGAGAAAAAGGTGCGTGGATTTCTCCGCGTTTTTTTGCCGGCGTCATTGCAACCTCGAGAGTTCAAAATTAGAGGCTAATTTGCATTCTCGGATTTTTTTTTTGTTTAATATGCCATAGCGGTACTTAACTTTTTATTTATACCCAGTTATGTAGGTTAGTACAGCTTGTATGCTCTTATCACTGTGTTTAAGTAGCTAAATTACGCCACGTTAATATTAAATTAAATCATTCTAGAAAGTTTCGTGGGAATTCAATATGAAGTTTCATGCTTGTATAGTAAACAAATTAATACAGATTAGAGAGAGGGAGGAGTTACCTAGTGCAGTTCAGTGTAGTCTTAGAGTTTCTGCTGTTAAATAACATTGTTTTGGTCAATTGGTAGCTTTTATAATTTCTAGAAATTTACGATTCTCTTCTGCACTTTAGTTAAATGAAGAGCAGAGTATGGTAAAGTGGATCAAGTAATGCAATGAATCAAAAATATAATACGAATCATCTTGGGACCTAAACATAATCTGCAAACTCTTCATGTCCACACATTGTACTTTGATATCCCATGTTTAGGAAGATGCAAACCAAGTTTAGGTCATGAGATGATCCATTATGTGTTGTCACTTTCCGATAAGAAAATTAAATTATATCGATGAGTAGGAAAGGTTTAGATTTACTTTTAATTTTTAATAATTTGCTGGTTGAATTCAGCAGCTTTTACCGGTTCTCCAAATAAGCTTAAACTGCGGTCGCTTTTCTACCCAGTATGAACCAGAACATGTTCACCTTCAGTGTGGTCTGCTTTTTCTGATCTCATTCTGATGAAACTGCGATGTTGCAATTGACCAATAAAAAAAGAAATTATAAATGTATAGAATAGTAGATTGACCTAACAATTAAAAACAACTAAAAAATTATTAAAGCAACATATTACTTGGAAATATAAGGCAAAAAGAAAACATGACCAGTTATGTCATTCTGAACAATAGTTTCAAATCAATTTTGCTGCCCTACTGCCCTCCGCGCCCACGCTCATTCGCCAGACGTTGCAAAATCTGAATCAGCACGAAAAGCCTATTCTCCAATGAAACGGTAAGCGCCTCAGATTTTGGAAACGATTGGAAACCCCGGCGAGCACGCCGAGAGACTCACTGAAATACAATACACAAGCTGTCTCTGTCCTTGTGTTGCAGAACTTGCGCGGAGGGCAGGGACAGGGCTCACTGACACCGGCACACACTCACAACATCCAAGAAATCTCACAACTGGCGGCTCTCTCGCAAAGTAACGCGCTGCACCAGCAGCAGCAACAGCAACAGCAGCTCCATCTGCAACTGCAACAGCAGCAACAGCAGCAGCAGTATCAACCGCCTACGACGTACCGGCCGAACCTGCAACGTCGCGAGGAACCGAACGTGCAGATAGTCCCGGCGCTGGACTACCACGTGCCGCTGCTCAACGCCGACGGCATCGTCGCCAGGCTCCACCAGCTTCGGGCCAACGTCCAGGACGACGGCGAACTGCTGGGCTACGCGGCGGTCAGCCAGGCGACGCCGGTGCAACGCCGCTCCGACGCCAGCGCCGCTATACACACCAGAACCCAGCAGGCCATCCAACCGCTTCAGGCGCACGCCAGGTTCCAGTACCAGGGACACCAGGGACCGAGGAATCTGGAGTCCTATCACGTGCAGTACTAAGAGCGATGGATGTGATTGCGATTCTTCAAAGCTTCTGCGTAGGGCAGTATTCGGGAGGGGTTGCTTTGCTCGTTCCTCGTTGAAGGAATAAGGAATAGGATCTTTGGAAAACGTTTCGGAATTTTTAAAAAGGAAAGGCTACCAAATGAAAAATAAAAAGATTTTTACTTTGGCAAATCACTGTAGATGTAACTAATTCATCCCTAGCAGAAATCGCCAATTAGCCATGGTCATAAAATGTCCATTTTCTATTCAAAGACCAAAAGTAGCCAGTTTCTGACTAGCATCTAGCTAAAAGCTGGTTTGATATAATCGGCAAATTGACGATTTTTACCAGGGATACTTTGTATTTTGTTACTCAGTTTAATTGACAATATTTTAAAGATTTTGCAACATTAGATAAAAATTTCTTGAGAAAGTCTAATTTTACAATCTTGAGGAGGAAACAATCTTTGCTATTAATTATCGATCGTATTTCACTTATTAATCAAATATATCTATTTCTGATTGCTTTAGTAATAAACGAGCTTTATGATCAAATTAATGCCACCGAAAATCAACTATAGAATCACCACAAAACGGTAGTAATAAATTAGAAACCTTCAGAATCACGATAAATCTCAGCAAAGCTGCTGTAGCTTTCGAGATTAAACTGTTTCGAAAAGATCGATGTAATCCAGTATCCCAGTTTCAAACAGTTCACTGTGTACCCTTAAGAATTTTTCAGTATTACTCTGTACAAAAACAAATACTCAAACGTAAACACACCAATCCAGTTCTGGCATATCAAAGAAAACTAAGCAATTCATTTGAACAAAAAGCTATACAAAACAACTCCCTTAATCCCGGTAGATTCAAAATCAGAATTCAAAAAAGGGCGTAAATCTCGTTATCCAGCAGGCGGGAGCCATCGCGTATCGGATCCCAAAAATCAACGTCAACTTCGCCAATGAAAAAAAGTAATTTTCAAAAATAGCGCGAGCTAACGTCCGCGGAAAAAAGGAGGCTAGGGCGACGAGACGGGACTATCAGGAGGGGAGAAATCCAATATCTCCCGCGGCCGCTCTTATCGCGCGCCCGAGCAATTCGTTTTCCGCGCGCGTCATTTTCCGCTGGCACAGCTGAGCCGATCCCCGCCCACTTTTCCACGAAAACCACCTCCTTTCCCTGCAGCATCCGGCCCGAAACTTCGAGCGGAAATAAGAAGGGAGCCGCGCGCGCGCGAAAACTCCAGCCGAAACTGGGATCGCGTTTAGCTGTTTATCCTGTCATTAAGGAGATACCGTGAGTTGCCGGGAAGTAGCATCGGTTTTATCCGTTAAAGTTTATCGTTTAAATATTTGCCCATTGAAAATTGCCGCATTTGAGTTAGGATTTGGAGCTCGCTGAAGTGTCGATTATTTAATTTACTGACATTTTTATGTATAATTCTGAAAGCTTTAGGGGATTATTCAAATAAGTGGTACTTTTGAAAATGATCCGAGCTAAACGCTTTTATGTGCGAAAATCGAGACTTTTCTCTATCGGCATATATCGGATTCACTTCAAGTTTAAAAGCTTTTTTCGTTCTGCATGATAAATTTTCTTTTATCAAGTTAATTTTTTTTTTAAATGTTAGTCTCGTAGATTTTTAAAAAAAGTACGTCAAAAAATTAATTATAATTAAAACATTTAATTAAAAAATAATATTGTTATTTCACGTATTATAAACGTAGAATAGAATAGAATGATTAGTCTGAAGTCAATTGATCAAAATTGTATGCTCAAGAAATAAGTTTAATCATTCTAAAACTCAAAATTAAATTATTATACAGTTTTGATCAATTGACTTCAGACCCATGCATTCTATCCCACTTGCTGTGTAGAAAAAAAGTTGATATTACTTTTTAATTTCCTAGCAGATTTTTACGCAAAAATCTAAAACTCGATTTCGACCTATTTTTCTTGAAAATTTACCATACTCTCCCGTTAAACATGAACAAATGTTCAGTGCCTACTTCACTATCCACTTGTCTAGGAAAAAACAGATTTATTCGCAGTTTCGCGAGATTACAGGTGATATAAAAAAAAATGCATGCGAAATTCGGGCTCTAATGTATCACCGCTTCCATTCGCATTTACAATTTTAAGAGATAAGTTACGCTCTTTTCAAATGCCGACCCAGATTTACCTTGATAAATTGATATTTGGTCGTCTTCGCGCAAAACCACCGGGCTTTTTCGCCGGGCGCAAGAAGTGCGGCGCACGCGCGGCTCCGGCGCTTCCGGGCGTCGCTACCGCGAACGCGCCGCTGATTATTAATGGGGTGCCTGGGCACCGACAAAAACCTATCCCGGCTTATCCCCGGAACACGCCTCGATCTTGCCGCAATTTTTTTTCACCGCGAAAACCCCGCGCATTCGTCGCTACCTGTACCCGCCCGTTAATGCTCATTCGATGTTTGCTTATTTAGGTCCTTTTTACGCCTCTGCACTTCATCACTCGAAATTTCAATTTCTTGTATCGCCTGGAAATTAACGTCCGCGCGCGCTGACGTAAAAACGATAATTAATTGCGCGAGAAAGAATCCAAATGAATTGCTTAAACATTTATATCCACACTTTATTATCCGAGCTTGTTTAGTAAATTAACAGTTGTGAAAAATATCGCTGTTCGCAAAGCACCTTTATATCGTACAGTTTTCACGATAAAAATTTGTCGATTGAGAGTTAATTAACTCGCAATCTAAATAACGGCATTTTATCGGATATAAATTTAAAAGTATTTTTCACATTAGCGCATAATCAAAACGTAGTCCTTATTGAAAAAAAAAAATCCAATGATCAAGATAATTAACGAAAGCACTCGAGTTTATTGAAAAAAAAAGAAAGAAAAAGAATGAAAGAGTTTTCTTCCATTCGGATGCATCCGATGCGATTTTTTTCCATCCAATAGCACTGTATAAAAGCGGAGAAATTTTTCCGCGCTCGGAAGAGCGAAAATACGCGGTTTGATAAAATGCGCGCGAGAGATTTATTTTTTTCCTTTCGTAAATACTCACTTGGCCAGTAGCACGGAAGCGTTTCGCGCGGCCGATGCGCAATGCGCGGAGTTACGTAACTTGGAGAGGATTAATTATCTTCACGACTGTGATAAGGGAAATCGATTATTGGATTAGCGGAACGAAAAAGGAGTATACGATACCTTCAGGCCAGTGCTTTTTAGCTTTAATTGTCTATTTATAGAATCTTCATTAGTTGTAGAAAATAGTCGTAGATATTTTTTAAAAAAAAGAGAGTTTTATATATAGATTTTTTATTTTTTATACGATTTTTTGAGGGAATATATTATTCATTGTATGATTATTGCACCTGCGGATATATTTTTGTATGAGTTTTTAATTATTTTGTATGTTTATTGTATGCACTAAAGAAAATAAAAGAATTTTAAAACATTCTTTGGAATAGTTTGCTTTATCTAAAATGCCTTGATAACAAATATACCAATATTATCTTATAACCTACCTTTAGTTTTAAAATCCGTTTACGATAGATAGCCATTAAAATTACTTTTAATTAAGAAAATATGAAAAATTTCGATTATGATCCTTTATTGCTAATAAGATTTATAAGAAATACACTAACTTAATTTAATAAGCTTTACTTTTAAAACAGAAGATAAATTGAACGAATAAATTTATTCTCGGCAACTTAACAAAAATATTGCATCCCGATTTATTGAATTGAATTTTAGAAGATCGATATATACTCGCAGCTTCATTTTACATTTAATCAAGGCAAAAAAACCTTGTAGTCTAAAGCGAACAATAGATTTTTGGAAAGTCACTGCGGAGTTGCCTTAAGCCAGGCGCGCGCTCGGGTAACTTCGTGCGATATCGAATGCAAAAGGGAAAAAGGAGCCGATCGCGCGATTCCGGAAAGTCCGTAATTCCGGGATTCGCGGGGGTCGGCCGCTCTTTATCCCCGGGAAATCGAAGCCGTCGCGTCGCTTTGTCCGCCCGCAACTGCAATTACTGCCGGGGGGCTCGCCCCCTTTCACCCCCTCCTCCCCCCGGACTATTTACAAGTTGGCCGAATCTAATTGGCGAACTTTCGACTCGGTGCATCCACGTACGCCCTACTTTTTCGTCTTCGCGTCTCTCTCTCTCTCTGTCTCTCTCCCTCTCTCTCTCTACCTCTTTCACTCTCTCGTTCTATTCCACTCATCCCTGCATTTTCTCTGTCTCTTTTTTAGTCGAAGCTGAACTGCGAGATACTGGAAGACGGACTGGCGTTCGAGGTTCGATGGGCCGTGGCCGGCGACAGCATAGTCGTTCAACTTGTCGGGCGACTCGGTAAGTTTCGTTTTCTCTATCTCTAGCTCTATCTCCCTTCTGCCGGCTGCATGCGCCGAGTAGAAAAGCCGGTGGGTCGATGCGAATGTATGCAGATGGAAGCGAATTTCGAGAAGGAGGGCAAATGTCATTCTAGATTTTCCTTCTCACGGAGTCATTTCATCTGGATATGTTGATCGAAATCACTGATCCGATGTTATTTTTAATCAACGCGTTCTAATACTTGTTTTATATTTTTTTACTTCTCTATTGAGCAAGAAGATTTTACGCAATTCGGAGATATGCATTGACTTGAAACAATAAAATTAAAAATTTTTAATTCAATGCACTTTTAGAAAGTATCTGCTGCGTGGCATTAAAAGATTACTTAAAAAGTTAATCTCTATATACGTAGTTTAACTTTAGTTAAACCAAGAGATGCCTATGTACGGAAAATATGTTTTAGAGCTTATTGTAATATTTGTGAAGACTTTCTAAACATACGGAGGAAAATTAATACCAAAATTTACTACAAATTATTGGATTTGCAAGACTTACTTGAAATACAATCTTTGGAAAAATTATAATTTTTCCAAAAAAAGTAATTGTTTTAAATTTAACATGATCTAAAGAATTAATCTTTACTTACGAACTTTCAACAAATATTACAAAAATGTTCAAAGTCTGGAAACTAAAAATCCGTAAAAATCCTACCGAGAAAAAAATTGAAATCGCAAAATCATCCGCATTTCATTGTGGATATCCAGTAACCATTCTTCTCGACCCATCGAGTCGCGCGCGATCAGTCATTTACGAGCGACGAGTCAACAGTGCGCCCGGCGTACGCCCGCTGTTCCGCGTGCACACCGCGGAAAAATCGCGCCGGCCACACACGGAGGTCGTAGCGCGACCTTCGTCGATCCGCGCCGTTGGAGCGGAAGACACGCCGGGCTCTCCCCTCGATGCGCCGCGACTTTCGTCCGCGCGTATCGATTGCCATCGAGGGCCGGAGGCTCGTTACGTAAGCCGATTTGCCCCGGAGAGGCACGCGTCTCGCGCGAGCGCGGCTCTCTAATTGATATCGCGACCGGGGCTGATGCACCGGCCGCGCGCGTTCGACGGTGCGTCTGATTTGCCGATCGCTTTCGTAATTGCGGATTACGCTTATGCCTTGCGCGGGGGCTTTTCAGCGTAATGAGCTGCCCCAGATTCATTTCGATGGAAAACTTGTCGACGATAGAAATTGAAATAAGTTTAAATTCATTGGTGAGACTATTGTTAAGTTCGACGGATAAATTAATCGCTTTTTGTCATATCTACTGTTTTATTTTAGGTATAAAATTTAACAAAATTTACGAGCCCATGGTTCAGTAACTTATTGTTGCTCATCTCTTTTAAAACTACAAGGGACGATGTAAAACTCTTAATAATAAAGGTTTATGTTGCATCATCCAAATTTTTTATTTATATTTTACATTTTGGAAGTATTTTAATTTTATGAAAAACTGAAATAAAATTTTGTTAGCTTTATGAGATTCATAAATAATAAAAACAAGATTATTTTTAAATATAAGATGGAATGTTCATAAAATGAATTTTTTAATATTATAGTTAATGCTACCCTCAGTGTACGTATAAATGAGGTAATCAAATATTACATCGATGATTCAAACGTTATAGTAGCATTGCGGGATCTGATTAATTACACATTGATTGGAAACTTAATCGGATTATATTATATAATTCGAAATCAAAATGGTGAAAAGCCTGCAAAATATCTCAAAATATTGTCACTGTAAATTTAAATAAGATAATTATATACTTTAAACCTTTTTATATTTTTTTACAAACGAAATTCCACATATTTTTTATATTATTAATTATTCAATATTTTATCTGCAAAATTACTAAAAAGAAATACGTACATCGACCGTAAAATTTTAGAATAGTTTTGTGTTTAATGCACAATTTGGATATAAAAAATAGTTTTTTATGAGCTTTAAAATACTAAAACATATTAATAAACGTCTCATAATTATAAATTTATGACTTGTTCATTTAAAAAAATGCATTATACTTATCTGTATAAAATAAATTTTAAAGAGATAATGCATATTTACTTATAATAAAACAGATATTGAACAAAATTTAATTAATTCATAAAGCGCACTTCAGTTTTTATACCACAAATCAGAAAAAAATCAATAAAACCCGCTCTCAGGTTAAAAATATCGCCCGCGCGAAAGAAAAAGTAATAAACCGATCAAACGAGAATCTTCGCAGTGCCGCACCGGAGTAAAGGGGGAAAAACGGATCTCGGCCAGTCGGCGGCGCGCCAAGAGCCGTTCCCCGTCGCGCGAAATGCAGCGGAGGAGAAAGGAGTACCGGTGCGTGAGGCACGTGTCGGGCGGATCGCCGGGCCCGCGCGACACTTTCACCGCGACCGAAGGGACGTCGGTCGATAATGGCCGGCCCACGCTTTTCCAACGCTGAATTCTTTCCTTTTTTTTTCACGCGGTTTCACGGGAGATTTTCCGGTCGACGGTGAGCGGCCTGCCCTACTTCGACGGCGCCGTGATTTACGTCCGCTCCGGAGTAACTGTATTCGACGTCTTGGCCGAGACAAAAACGCTCGGAGCACTTGTAGAACCGCATTCGATTAGTCGTACCAGAATATCCGTAATTAATGATACGCGAAAGTTAATTAATTTGACGTTTTTGTCGTTTAGACGTTTTCTTTCGATCGCTGGAAATATATAAGCGGAGAAAAACTTTTTTTGTATGAATTACTACATACTGGTGGGAGGGACTAACTCTCACTACGAGAAAAAGGACGATGTTGCGTAGTAGAAAATTAGTTTAGATTATAAAATAATATCTTTGTAACGCAGGTATGATTTTTCGTTTTTTTATATAAAAAGTGGAGCTAGAGTAACAGTTTTTTTAACAACAAACAAATTGAAACAATAAAAAAAGTACAAGAATTGGTAAAATTTCTTTCATAAAAAATGACTTTTCACCTCTGTAATTGTAAATTTAGGGATAAGAGTGAGATATAACAGAATAATATGAAACCAAACGGGACGTAGTGGTTACCAGAAAAATAGGGTATAAAATCATGGCTTTTCGCAAAATATGTGGTGCGCACCAAGGGCTAGTGAAATTTTTTAAAATAAATAATATACTGTTATAATTATGGATAATTTGTTCTTTAACTCTAGATAAAATTGATTTAAATGTATTTATCAGGGGAACAAAGCATAATAATCGGACGTTTAATGGGATATATCCCGCAATTCCAAGTCGCTCCGCTCTTTTTTTAATTTTTCTAAAATGCCACGAGTTATTTTCCAATAACTTTAATATCACTCAATTATTTCAGAGGACAACCAATACATGTCGTTCGGACTGTCACCCGACCCGAAGCGTAGCATCATGGTAGGGGGTGACGTCGTGGTTGCTTGGGTAGACAAACAGACTCTACAGGGCTACGCGATCGACTACTTCCTCGACGCTAAATCCCAGTGCTCTGGTGGTCGAGGAAGCTGTCCCGACGTCAAGATTCAGGTAGATATATCGGTTTCAAATATTATTTTAACGTAACGCCCATCCGTATTATTAAATGCGAATGATAAATTTTCAATTATAAAAAAATCATTGATGTTGATGTTGATGTACAATACCAGGTCTTAAAGATTTGTCTTAAAACCATATACTCTTTACCAACAGGAGAACACGAATTCAGTGCGCCTGCTGAACGCAGCGATGGTGAACGGGTACAGCATAGTAACGTACCAGCGACCGTTGAGGGCGAGCGACGAGCTCGATCAGCCGGTCCTGACAAACGGCAGTCAGGCGGTGATCTGGGCGGTCGGTCCGCTCAACGACAAACGCGAGGTTAGCTTCCACAGCAGCTACCTGAAGGGCGATCGGTTCATCGAGTTCGGTCGGCCGCCCGCGTGGAACTGCCCGATGCCCGAACTACAGGAACCCAACGTCAAGCCGCCCCAAAGATCCCAGCAGCTCAACGCCGTGCCCGATAACGCGGTACACCGCGATCACCGCGATCAGGAGGGTAGTAGTCAGGTAAATTTCTTTTTCACTTTTTTTTCTTATATTCTTTGCAATTTGGGTTATCTTCACTTTAGATTTTATTCTTGTCTAATGTACAAGGATACCTAATTTTTATCGACTATGATCGATGGTTTTTGATTCGTGATTGATGGTGATGGCTTTAGTTGGTACGTTGATTAATAGTTTTTGATATAATTGTCTGTCATGGTTTAATTAATAGTTTGAGACGAAAATTATATTCATTTACTTTGCAGCTCGCTGCGACCACTAGAAGACCGGTAAGACTTCCGGCGACACCTGCTCCGGCACCGAGGAACGATGCTTGGGAAATCCCACCCATCCAGTGTTTTGAACCCGAGGATGGTGTATTTTATGCTCAAATGGGACCCACCGGTGGAAAACATGGTTACCCAGCTATCACTGGTATGGATAACTTTTATCTTCCTAATTGTATAAATAAATATGAATTTTATTAAAATTTAGAAAGCCAAATTTATATTCACTTTGTACAAATTATTAAAATATTGCAAATAATATAATGAATCATAGTTTTCATATATTTTATTTTTTAATGTTTCTAGAAGATCAAAAAGCATTAACCTACTAAAAGAAGTTTTTAAATATTTAAAATTTTAACGATAATTATTAATACCAGGATTATCTTCGAAAATGTCACTAATTATGTCTAATAAGGTGTTAATGAAGCGTACATGATTTATGACTAGGTCACGTCGGCTGGGGTATTGCTTGGTACATCAATGGCCTGCTCATACCTGAGATCCACGTCGTACGCGGCAAGAAATATACTTTCGTCGTAGAGGGAGGAGACAACCCCGATGCACCTGCTCGTTATCATCCCTTTTACATTACTGATGATCCCGTTGGTGGTTATCAACACAAAACACCCGAGGAGCGCGCGGTACGTACTTTCCCTTGAAATTTTAATTATCGGTAAAACTAATTTAAGGTTATAAACAATAAAACAAATGATGACTTAAACAATCTAACGTATCGAACATATTTTTCGCAACGTTTCGGCAGTTTTATCGATACCTCCATTTATCCTTGAATAAGTTAATTTAAAAAATGGTCTAAGTTGATAAATTAACTGACCGAACAAAAATCTAGTTCGTTCAATTCAAGCGATGCAATATTGAGAAAGAAAAAATAATGCTGCTAATGGGTGAAGTTATTGTATCTTTCTAACATATTTTAAAATTTTAGAATGTCACTATCTTAGCGGGAACTGTACGGCAACGCGGCGTTATTCGTCCTACTGGAACCGGTCGTTTGTGCAACTGGGTTCCCGATCAAAATCTCCCTCCTGCCGACGAATTCAGCTCGTTCGGAGCTTACCAGCGCACGTTGACTTTGGAGTGTGATCACGGTGAGCCCGGAATCGTCACTTGGGTTCCCGACAAGAACACGCCCGATACCGTATACTATCAGGTAATAAGATAAATTACACGGAATTTATTACTACAGGGGAGAGCAGAGCATAGTGGCCCACGCACACGATTTTTTAGAGCAGTATTGCGGGCCACCTTTTCAACCAAATTTGATCTGCAACCTGTAAATTTATTTATTTAATAAATAGATTTAAAAAAAACTAATCGTAAAAATACACAAACTTTTTAGTGCTTCACCCATCGCTACCTCGGCTGGAAGATTCACGTGCACGACTCGTGCGACCCCCAGCAGAGCTCGGCGAGTGAGCAGCACGAGGTCGTAGTAGAGCCGGCCCCCGAATTCCAGCAGCAGGCCCAGGACCTCGAAGCCGGCGCCAGCATAAGATCGAGCCCGAGCAAGGTAACGCCGTCGCCCGAGTTCTTCCAGCATCACCAGGAGTACGCCCCGGCGGAATTCGACTATCCGCGCGGCCATCATCATCATCATCATCATGCGCAAATGGCAACTAATCCTCCCGGCAAGCTAATAACAGGTCCTTATCATCGCGATCACCAGCTTCAGCTCAATTACCATTACGATCATTACGGCTACAACCATCCGCAACTAACCCACGTGCCCTCGTACAACCTCGAGGAGCAGAGTCGCTCGCCCGCTACTAAACCCGCGGCTAACTTCGCCTATCATCGCGATAACAATAACCATAACGATCACCACCAGCAGCGGCAGCATCACCGCGCGCCCACGGCCCTAGGCCTCCAGGAGTCGCTGGCCAACGCCGAGAGCCTCGAACCCGACTCACCCTACTCTAAACTTCCAGATCAACACCATGTAGTTCGCCGTCCGGCGGCGCTGCTCTCGAACCAGGTGTCCGCCGGGCCGATGCGCCTCTCCTACCCCGTGCCGGTCCACGCCCCCACCAGCCAGAACCTCGTCTACGCCCGGGCCCAGCCCCCCAGGATGCAAGCCCCGCCGCTCATGATCGTCCAGAGGCGGCCCCAGTTCGCCTTCCAGCCCCAGCTCCCCCGAAGATCGCTCGTGTACCAGCAGCAGCAGCCGCAGACCGGCGCCAGCTCCCTCGTCCCGGTCTCCCGGGCGCCGGCCTTCTACGAGAGGAAGAAGGCCGTGTACAAGCCGCCGATGCTCTCCAGAATGCAGACGCTCAACAAGCAGGCCTACCACCAGTCGCACTACCAGCACCAGCCGACGAAGCTGCACAAGGTCGACCTGAAGCAGCAACAGCAACGAGCGAAGGCCGAAGCCAAGATAGAGGCACTGTCCAGCGAGCAGCTGTTCTCCTTGAAACCCGCGCGCAACACCGGCTTCGACCCCGGCTCCATCGTCATCGAAAAGGGCTTCAAACCCATCCTCAAGCGGCAGAACCAGATCGACCGCAGCGCGGAGGTCGCGCCGAGGGACGAGGAGGCCCGGGAGCCCGGCACCACCGAGCGCTACGTCGACAGCTTCGAGCCGGTCTTCGTGCCCTCGCCACCCGACAGGAACTCGCCCAAGAAGCAGCCCAAGAAGAAGGCCCAGCACACCAGGACGAAGCTGAAGCCCGAGGACATGGAGATGGCCGCGGCCTACCCGTTCGAGTCCGCCAGGCCGAAGAGACAGGCCCCCAGGAGCGAGGACTGGCGCCCGGGGTACACCCGGGACCACGACCCCGACAGGCACCAGGACGCGGCGGCGCACGATCACGATCACGATCGCGCGGGACACGACCATCACGATCAGCCCCGGGAGACGCACGGCAGCGGACACCGGCAGGAGGAGACCGCCAGCACCGGCGAGATCATCCTGGCTAACATCGAGTACGTCGTGCTCACGATCGTTCTGTACTACGCGCTTTGAGGAGTCGCTGATCCTCTCGATCTTCTCCCTCTTGTTTTTCGTTCAAATCGATATCGCGCGTTTCCTTTTGTTCCTCGACGCATTCGCGAGCGAAGCGACCCTTTCTTTCGACTGAGACAAAAAAGGCTGGAAGGTGGTACTTTGTTTTTTCGGTGGCGAGACCTTCATCGATCGAGAATCAAACTTTTTATGTAAACGAGCGTTAGCTTCCTTCATGTATTCTTTACTTTCACTTTCTTTACGATTAGTGGAGTTTAATGAATTAATAGACATATCTTGGGATTGTGAAACTTTTAATACCGTTGATCTTTCATTGTACGTACGCATTGGGTCGAGTTGTGATTTTTTTTTATTAATTTTTATACTACATATTTAAGAGATACGAAAAAAAAGAAGTGGTGCAACCCTGATGAGGGAATACGGAGAATATCGCGCCGCGGTTCAAAGTTGACGAGTGTACAGGTATGTACAGTGAAAGATCAATTCAGGAAATGAGACAGCAACTTGCGGATAAACTAGTAATCGTAGTAAAAGACAAACTTTAATTTGTAAGAGACATAATAATGAAGTAGTGAAGTAGCAGGAGTTGTTAAGTTTGCCGACTTGTCACATTGTACATAGGTGCAGAAAAGTGTAATTGTTAATAAAGTATTAAGTCCTAGACGGTAATTTACTATGAGTATTTCTTTCATTCGACATTCCAATTTTTTTATATCATTCTATACAGTAGCGTAGTGTTCCTGAATTTATTTATTGTGTTTTCCACATAAAATATACAATGCACACAGATATAGGTTCAGATACGCTTACTGGGTCTTCCTTTGAGGACCCATATTTGAAAAATAAGATAACCAATTACGAGATTTTCTGTACATAAAAAAGACGAATCTGCCTTAAAAATTCAAACAAAATCATGAAAATTTTTAAGAAATATTTTATATAAAGTTTTATTTTCAGTTTACTATAAAAAAATAATGCTAACTATAAAAAAAAATGAGATTTTGGAGATGATTCTTTGAGAAATGTATTGGTACATCAAAATATGAAGAAAGCCAAAGGGACGAATGATCAAAGATTTATTTTATTTGTCTGTATCAAGATTTTGCATTTTACGTTTCAAATTTTGAGCTTTATTAAATTTTGAAATGTTGAAACTTTACTATTTTAACCTTCTTCATATTCTAATATATCAAAGCATACCCAAAGTTTCGTAACAATTCATGACCCAAATCTCGGGTTCTCTTCTAAAGTTATAGAGTTACACAACATAAAAGAAATTTTCCCCTGCTAATAAAGGTTATTAAAAAAAAAATATCTTATGCTATTATCTACTGAAGCAGTTGCCGAATTTATTATACAAAATTTATTATACCACCCCAGACTATTTATTGTTATCGACGTTAAGCTCTCCGAGAAACGGAATGCTGCGATTGCTATTCACCGAATCGCGCAATGATTTTTCTCCGGATCTAGGCGCGATCAACTTAATCTTCACTGGTGAGAATTCGAATGTTCGTGAGACGCAGCCAAATGACGTAACGTCGCGACTCTTCGTCTTTCGCGTAGGACGGCCCCTTTGATGTCACGCGTGAGCCAAAGGTGAGAAAATCGATGTCGAGGGCCCTTTGTGCTTGCTACGCGGGAAGCTCTCCGACATGTTACCACTTTCCGGAACACCGTGGAATTTCGAGGGACCTCGAGTTTTCGCGAATTTTTGAGTTGAAGTTGATGCACGAACTTACGAAATTTACATCTAAATAACACGATGAAGTTACTTTTTTTACAAAATTGTTTTATATATAAAATAGAAAAGACTTTTTATAAGAAATTCCTGTATAAATTTATCCTTTAATAATTCTTTTGATTAATGAGAAGTCACTATGATAGTGCAATTTTCAGAAGGAAACTTATCCTCGTGTTTAATAAGGTAAGATGATTTATAAGAAAATATTTTATTCAAGAATATAAAGATTTTAATTTAATTAAAGGAATAACGTTGAGATGATAAATATTGAGAAAAAAATCTTGAATAAATTATTATCAATGAGTCTACGAAATAATGCAATTGCAGTACATTTTCTTTAGTTCATTACTTATTTGCATTTTTCAACCTTCAAAATATTTAAAAAAAAAGAAAAATCACGTCGCGTCGCAATTTTTCCTTAACCCAGCAAGCCGCCCGAAATTTACGGCTGCAGCGGCACCCGAGCGCATTTCAATCGACGCGCAAAAATTTCGCCTCGAAGCGCGAAATTAAATTTTCTCGTCAGTACGGTGAGCTCGCGCGCCTCGCCCGTCGAGCATATCGTGTACTTCATTTATACTTGTCGTGCGCAGCGGCCCGCGAAAGATATGAAATTTAAGCGGAGCGAGTTACACCGGTCCCGAGTCGCGGCGGCGACGTCTCTGTTTCTCGCGCCGAGAGCGACGCGGGGGAAAATCTCGTCCCGATACACTACGTCGAGACGCACCCGAGTAGAGCTAATTGGACTATAGAGGTGCGAATGCGCGAGATCGAGACATGCGCTATCGATCAGTACCTTAATTCTCTCAGTTACATCATGGAATCCAGAATTTTACCTTATAGTATTACATGATTAATTGTGAAAACAGTGAATTAATTTTTGTTTTTCAATTACGATATATGCAGTGTATCGTCGCTCTTAAGCAAAAAAGTAATTAGTTCATTTGTTTCCCAATAATCTCATGAAATTCGTAAAATATATTTTTCTTTGGGGAGGAGGGATCCATGAAATTTGTCTTTTTCCTTTAAGATCGACGATACAATATGTCAATAGTTCTATATTCATTTTAAATAATTATAGTTAAAATTTGATAAAAGAAAATAACTAATTTTCATTTGAGGAAACTTCGCGCCAATTAGTTCGCAATTAATATATTGTGATCCAGAAATTACAATATAGTGATGAAAAACATTTAAAAAGTTATTTTAATTTACTTATACAAAAAAAGAGTAAATCACTGAAATATACGCGTGTATTCTTAATTGAATTATATATCAAATTCATTATTTTCACTAAAAAAATTAAATATAATGTAACAACATCAATTACTTCATAAGATACTTGTACTAATTTTCGAAGCATCGCGATCATTCCTCTATGGTAATCACGACATGCTCCGCAACCGGAATAACTAAAATCACTTTAGTCACCGAGCGGCGTCACTTGCACTTACATCCCGAAAAGCGGAAATGTATAATAGATCGAAATGATGTCGGTTACGACTCGAAAACGAAGTTGGCTTAGAATATGAAAATGAAGCCGAGTGAATTTAGAGAGGGACATTTGCATTCGCGGCGAGTTCAAACCGAGCCGCGGCATACGGCGACTTGCATCCCGACGTTTCGACTTTTCGAAAATCGATAATCAATCATCGCGCGTCCGCGAAGTAATTAACTTCGCGAAGATTGAAGACTTCGCGCGAAATTGATTCGCTTCACTTTTTTTTGATGGGCACAAATAAATAATAGGATTACTCGTAAGTGCTTGACGAAGGCTTTACAGATCAATTCATTGAGGATCGTTCGGTGAATAATTGATGAATAAAATCACTCGTTTAAGTTTATTTCGAAAAAAGTATACTTAAAAGATAGATTATATCGATTTTTCGTGAAAAGATTATAAAGATTTCGTCTTTTGACAGACTTAATATATTTTAATAATAGGCTCAGCATACGCCGCTCTGAAGTCACTTCCAAAATCTTGAATTTTGAGCTTTCTTTATTTAATTTAAAAAAAATATATTAATAGCAATCTTAAACAATTTTTAAATAAAAAATTAACAAATAAATTAACTAATTAAAAAGAGAAAAAGTAATATAAGTTTTAGGGAAATAACGGGTAGGACAAATGTTTGCAATTTTTAAATTTTATTTATATATAAAAAAGAAAAACAAACAAACCTTATAAAACAATTTGCACTCTAACTACTGTACAGGACTGTAGCTTTATAGTCTAATGATTTAATTATTCTATATCAAAAAGACGTTCATAATTGATCCATGTACGCACATATTCGCTCTACTCGTCTTCTTTACAAATGTCTCTGCGTTACATCATTTTATAAGATTTAGGAATAGACAAAAATGATTTAAAAATTAAATCTGTTTAACAAAGAAAAGCGATAAAAGATGTCATTACGATAAATACATGTTACACATTTGAAAGCTGTACAAATCTGCACAAGTTGAGTGCCAGGAAATTTTGAAGAATGTTTAAGCGCAGCTTAAGTACCACTTTTCTACAAAATTTTCTAGGCTCCATGTCAATTAAAATATTGAAAAGTCTATAGATCAGCTCCGGAGTTTGCAAATTACTTTTCGTTTTATTTTTTATAAAGTAATGAAGAAAATCAGGCTACACTTTATTGCTTTGTAAATACATCAACAACTTTTCACTAATCAACATGCTAAAATATTGAAAATCTTTTTATACACAAATTTATTATTACACTTAGTTTCGTTACTCAATCATTGCAGCACTTAAAAAAAGGGCAAAATATATTGATTCAACAGCAGTAGAAATAATCCTAATTCATTGCATATCATAGATAATTTGAGTATGTTTAATAACAGTTCAAAAAATAAATAAACTGTTCCGACAAAAAAGTCAAGTAAAACATTTCTTATAGAATAGTAGAATATTGACTTTATTAAAAAAATGTATTACTTAATATTTTTTAAATTAAAGTATAAAAAATAATGTGACATAATTTGGAGCCCAGTTTATTTGGCATATACTTTTAATCAGAGCAAAATAAGAATGGCATTGATTTACTTTACAATAGTTCAATATTTAAATAATTAAAATTCATTGTGTCTTTGAGAAAATAAAGACCACTCCAGTCTCTTTGAGTATCTAAAACCCAAGGCATGATATTAACAAATAAATTCTTATTTACAGGAGACAGGGTAGCCCATCAATTACCAGAGATAGGAGTAAAATATGCTTTCTTTTATTTAATTTTTTTCCATTATTTGGCCGACGAAACAGTCAAGAATAAATTATTGGAAAAAGTAATGCATTCCATGCTTTAGTGAAATTTTAGATGTAATATTATACATTGCTATATTTTTTTTAATTATTTTATTAAACACTAAAGCACGAATATCAAAAGCATTTTTATTCATACCAACGTACGAAATTTTATTTATTATTTGATCATCTTTATATAATTTGATATTGATATTTATCAATATAATTATGAGAAATAATAAATAATAATATTATTATATATAATAATATAATCAATATTATTATTATTATTATTATTTTTTAATTACATAAAACTTTTTCCTATAATTTATTAGTACTGTAGAAAAGCTAATAAGACAGCAAAACGTGCAGCTCATAGATTTTTTATTAAGAAAAATTTCTAGCTTTTGTTGTCACTAGACATGATTTTTATAAACGATATAATTTTAATTAAATAGTTACAAATTGAGTTATTCATCTTTTTCATAAAATTTCCAAATATTTGTATCTAATAAACTCATTTTAATTAATTCTCATGCATTAAAATTGTTAGTATTGTCATCAACTTTAAATAATTCGTTACCTAATATCAGTTGTATATTTTTCTTTCAGAAGTCTTATTTAAAGCTTATAAAAATAAAAGTTATGAAAAATATACAAATATGTTGGTTTTTAACTAATGTAATAACACTGTAAAAAAAAACATTAAAAATACATTAGGAATAAAAAACAGTTTTCAAAAAAAGAAGAGTAATAAATATTTACAAAAGTTCAATGATCATTCTTCTCGCGAAAAAAAATCTACAAGCCGCAGTCTAGTCAGTCTCTTGACGACGGACGAAAAACTTACACGCGTACAACGTCAGATCGCTTTAGACCACCGGCTGATACCAAATGATTTTACCACTCAAACAGCCGGAGACTAAAAGGCAGTGTCTAGGAGAAAATTTCGTACTAAGAACAATGTTTTCGTGGCTGTAACTCGAGGCGACTTCGACCAATTGTGACGATTCGCTTGGCGATGGTAAACAATCGGCGAGCTCCTGACAATCGTTCGAGAACGCAAGGAGCCGCAGGCCTCTGCCGAAAGGTGAACAAATGAGCCTGCCATCGGCGGAGAAACACAATTCTTTAATGTAGCCAGTGCGGAGATTCGGCTCCTCTATATAGTGCGACAATCTCGGTATGTTTTGGTGAATCCTGTGGTTTCGCGGGATCGCGTACATTATCTGAGCGCCTTGACGATTTTGACTATATGGTCGTCGATCGCCCACTATTACCACCTGTAAGAAAAATAATGCAATAGTTCAGTAATTCTTTATTATTTTTTTAATCAAATAATGATTTCCAACTTATAAAAAATTTATAAAACAAATAGGAATAATAGTTTAATTTTTAAACTGCCTAAATCACATATTAAGAAGAATTTAATGGAGATTGCATATTATTAAAAGAAACTGTCTAAGAAGGAAAATGCATGATTAGTAATAATTTTAATCATAATTTTAGGAATGGTCTTTCTTAATATTTCTTTTGATCAAATCATAACTAGTTTCTTGCTTCGTTATAGCTCACTGTCCAATTATTTTAAACTCTTTGGAAAAAAAGAAGATCAATCATCTATACCTTGATCGAAACATTGACTCAATACAGTTTTTTCATTGCACACGTACCGTATGCGAAGACCGGGACATATTGACGCTGACACCGCTGCTATTTTGCCGAGGCGTCCACTGATTATCTCGGCGCTCTACTTCGAGATGAAACTCGCGTTCTCTCTCTCGTCCGCTCTCGCGCTCACTCTCGCGCTCAATCTCGCGTCTCATTCTTGCCTCTCGTATGGCAACCAGAGCTTCCCAGACATCGCTCGAATTCACATGGAGCTCGACGTTGTTCGAAGAGAAGTTTCCGTTCTCCACGGTATTGTTGCGCCGTCGGTTGGCAGAAGCCTCGTTGCCGTTTTGAGATCCACGACGTTGATTGTTAAAAAGTCGTCGAACACGTAGATCTGAGGAAAAATTTTTCATTTTAACTTTTTTATATATACCATTTTCATCGTCAAGAATTTTGGATCAAAGAAAAGAAAATTAATAAACATAGTTTTTCAAATAGCACTGCACCATGTCTTTATAACTTTAGTAAAGTATTTGATAAAATAACAAAGTTTAAATGATATTCTTTAACAAATTTTTGATTAATAGAATTTAATACTTTTCAGCTTTAAAACTACTGAGTGTGAGAGTCTGAAACTTTGCCTTCTTTCATTTTCACAAGAAGTTCTGAATTCTTAAATGAATTCTTTCTTACAAAATTCCCAATTTTAAACTCATACTGCAACCCATTATTTTTCTGCGAAATGTAAATATTAAATTTTCTTGGATATAATACCATGTCTAGGATCTTCGTCTTCATCAGGCCTGATTTCTTCCTGATTCCTTGCCGAAAAGCTGTCACTGTCAGTATCGGCGTCATTCGCGTCAACAACAACGCCGAAATTGGGCGCCCTGGTTGGTCTGGTCCGCGTAACACGCCGGGGTGACGTTTGCTCTTGCCAGTTGCTCGTCCGCGAGGGTCGATTCGGTTGCTCCGCTTCGCTGGAGTTAAAGTTGCTGGAGCGCGCTGCCGAGTCCTGCGTCATCGTTTGAACGATGCGCGCTCTATTCGCACTATCGATGACAAAAGCTGAGGTGATTCCAGATCGCGATGGCTGTTGAGGCTGCTCATCGTCGAAATCTTCCACCGCAAATTCACCGAAATTCGACGAAGACGGCGGTGACGCATCATCGGCCTCCTTGAGCTGCTCCGTGGCCTCTGACATGTCTCGCTCCTGGATGTCGTGAATGCATGTCCACTAATGAAAGAAAAATAATGTTTATTTTATATCATTGTTGCATTTAATTTATAGTTAGATGGATTTTTTATTTTTAAGTTCTATGTAATATATGGTTACAAAAAAATGTGTGATAAGATAATTTTTGAAAATTCTGATTACCTCTGATTTTTCACCTGCGCTCACATTTCTGGTGAGAGCACACCAACCATGAGGATGTACTTGCAAACTTGATATTACTTCAGCATCATCACCTTGAGGAAAATCTGTCACGAATTCTACACGATTTTGAGTTCGAGAACTAGAAAATAAATGTGTAAAACTTGCAGCTACTGGAATTGTTGTTTGTGACAACTGCATTAATCGGTACATATTTGGCTGCAAAAATAACAATTATTGTTAGTTATTTATAAATATTTAAAAATTTTGTACTACTAATAAAACTAACCTTGAAACCAGCTAAATCATGATTTAATGTAACTAGATTAAGATTATGAATGAGAATCAGGTATCCAGAAGTTGTACATATTAACATTTTTGAAGCATCTGGGCTCAATCTTGTCCTCATCAGACCATTTGTTTGGAAAACTCTAGTAGAAACACAGCTGTTTTCCGTAAAACTGAAAAAAATGATATCAATTAATTTTTTGTAATTTAATTTAGATAAACAGTAAAGAAGTTTAAAACTAACCTATTAATATCCCATGTGAATATAACACCATCAAAACCACTAGTTAATAACAATTTATCTTTTGGACTATACTCAATATTTTTCACCCAATTTGAATGTCCCTGCAAAGTTCGTATCCTTTGTTTTAAGTTTCTTGCATCCCATAAAGCTACTGTACTATCGTCTGAACATGTTGCAAACATTCGTTGGTCAAGGAATCTGTTTTTAAATAAAAATATTGCAATTACTATTTGAGATAAAAATATGAACATAAGTGACTGATATTGTGCACAAACCTAGCACCGTTAACACAGTCGTCATGAGCTCTATTAATAGAATTAATTAATTTTCTAGTAAGGGGATCAAACATTAAAACGCTTTTCTTTTCACATGCTGCCAACAACATTGATCTGAAATATAAAATATAAATTTTAAATAAAAATAGAATGAAAAAAATTAATTAAGAATTTAATTCCGTTTAAAAAAATGCAATGAAATACTAATTTACCCATCTGGAGAATACTCCAAATTGAAGATACCCCCATGATCTGCATCCTTCTCCTCATGATTCCATGAATTGATCGGTTGCATTGACTTGTACAAGGTTTTATGAAACTGATCGCTGTGGCCCAAGGGAAAATGCATGCCCAGCTCTCGCTGTCGCACATACGTATTGTTGAACATTTGTCTAGCTAGCACAGTAGCTCTGTACTGATCGTTTTTTATTTTCGGCATTATGCTAAATGCAGTAATGATTTATTTAAAAAATGCACGCAAATGGCACTTTTGTTTATCCAAAGTCGTGCAAAAGTTCTCGAAAAATAAACAGCACGACTGCATTTGCGATTACTGTCTACATGATTTTTAACGTGTCTCTTCCGTATTCTCGCGAAAATGTATTCGTTAACACTGAAAAAAAAGGGACAACTTTCGAAATCGTTCGCTGGAGCACAGTGAGGCTGTATTCGAAAGTTCGATTGAGGTTAGGTGTCAAAGTTTTTCCTCTGCAATGTTTTGATTCCGGGATTGTCTCGGTAAGACCGCACCGCGCAAACGGTGGAAAGGTCCGCAAGAAGCGTAGAAAGCGCCGTGATGCGCTTGCTTTTCTCAGTTTCACTAAACTTTTCCATGCACTCGTTCATTTAAAAAAAGTTGACACAGTATAGGTAAATACTTGCGGCCATGTTTAACTACTGATGTTTTGACATACCCTCTCGATAGGTCGACGCGTGCACGCTGCATCTAATCTGGAGCATTTAAAATCTCAGGCACGTGCGTTTTAATTTTTTAAATCTAAACAAGTTTCGCAGAGACGCAATAATTTACTGTTTCATTCGTTAAAGTTCATTTTGTAATTTTTACATGAATTGTAGCCAATTTGATTTTGCAAATTCATATTAGAATTTTCAATTCCAAATTGTTGCTTATCTATACATGTGTAAGTATTTCATGATAATTTCGAACATGTTTCGATTTGATAAGGTATATAGCTTGTACGGTTCTAATTATACGTTATAACTTATTTAAAAATATCTAACGTCGCATTCCTTTCTTTATTTCAGCTATTTTTAAGTGTCAGCCAGAATGGAGCAAAGGAAAAAATGTAAATATAGTCATAGAAGAGGATATACAGATATAACGACGAAAGTGTCATTTAAAAAAAATCACACATAAGGTTTATGACCTCCCATAACTTATATAAATATATTCAAATGAACATAGCTACTTAGTATACGTGTAACATAAGTATCAGAATAATAAGTCATGCGTGGAGTGACGAAATTCTTCAGAGTGGCTCCAATTTAATTTGACATTCGACACTCAACAGAATCCAGTTTTCAGAGGTCCGTAAGCAGTCGATACCTGCTCCGCTCCATCAACGTATTATCATAATTTTCAAAATTTCAGAGGCCAGAGATCGTAAAGGAGAAAGCATATATATATCTATAGGTCTATTCATCACGCTTACGGCGTACGGAATTCAAGCACACGTTAACACAACGCGCTGGTGGATCGGAGCCAATCCCTTTCCAATCGCCGCCCTAACCTCAACGCTCCGCGGGCAGAAGGCGGGAGGAAGGGGGGTGCCGGCGAGACGGAGGCGCTGCCGTAGCAGCCGGTCTCGGCGGACGCATTTTCAAGGGTACGCCAGGCAGTCGCTCGTCCGTCTCCGTCGCTCCGGATCTCCACACTCTGTTGCGGCCGCTCATCGGCGTACTCACGCGCGCGCGCGCCCACACGCACCGCACGCTATCTCCACTACTCACGCCCGCCGCTCAGCGAGGAGAGAGAAGAAAGAAAGAGTGAAAAGTGAGGAATTTGCCTTAATTGAAGCAGTGAGCGAGTGACGCCCGCGAAGCGATCGATCGCTGGAAGGCTCGGCACGCGAGTATACAGTTCGCCGCTTCGCGAGGACCGGAGCGGAGTCATTTATTTCATTTTTCTCGGTCTTTTTTGTCGCGCCCTCCGCAGGAGAGCAAAGAACTCCTCGCGTTATATCTATACACACGTAGGAAAATTGCGTCGCGCCTGCCTGTACGCACTCACATCAGGCCCCGGGAGTATAATCTACAGTGCGAGCAACGGCGTCCTTCGTCCGGCCGCGTAAGTACATTAGTGCGGGAGCTCCGCGCCGTTATCTCGGTCTGCGTCGGTCGCGCGCGCTGCTTATAATAGGGACTCGCCGCGCGACGCTTATCGCCGTCCAAGAGAGAGAGAAGCGAGAGGAGGCCGCCGGTCTCGTAGCACGTCGGGTTGAGCCAGGGGCGAAAATAAGAGAAAAGCGTCGCCGAAGCGGGGAGAGAGGCCGTTCCGAGGCAAAAGGTACCTTTTCCCGTACACACTTTGCACATCGTACGGGGCGCTTCTCGGCGGGGATGCCGCGCACGTACTCACGCATATTTACAGGTCACCGTACAGTGAAATATTCGACGGTCCTCTTTCTCTCGCCTGTATACTCTGTGTGTCCGCTGTGTGTGCTGCTTTGAGCTTCTTCCCTCGGGCGTTTTGGAGCAGGAAAAGTCTAGGAGCGCCGTAACGGTTTTCGCGTGCTTTTTTTTTGTGCTGGCTTGCTGTTTGGGAAACGCGCGGGTAATTTGTCTATTTTTCGGCCGGCCGTGCCACGCGTAGGTCGAAGGCGCTGGTGATATTTTTTTTCGGGAACAATGAACATCTTGTGTGAAGCAGAGCTTGATACTCGAGCCTTTTGCTAGAACGTACTTTGATCGCGCTCATATTTCACTGAATTTCACAGTAGAATTGCTTTATTCGCACTGGTTTCAGAGAAGGAATGGTCCGAGTGCCTCTAGCTTTTTTTAAGACACTGTCTGTTTTTTATAAGAAACTCTGTGATACCTGTTAAAAATTTGTTTCAATATAGTAATATTTAAATAACGGTCAAATTATGTTTTGATATAGATATACTTAAAAGGTGACCAAATTTCACTGAACGGCATTTTTTCTATCTTTTTTAGAAAATTATAAGAGAGGACATTCATTTACGCTTCTAACATCCAGTAATACCAGCATAAAGCTTTGATACTTGAGAAATAAAAGTATATATAACACGGCTTAAATCATTCACCTACCTGCATATCCATTGGTAAAATGTCGAAGCACGGTTCAGGCTTTGGAGGCGATGAGAGAAATCCGAATTCTCGGAGATACAAAGCATGGAACAATCCCCATAAAGCTTCCAATGATGGTTTAGCTGACAGAAGGGTCTACCCCGAGAATCCTAACAGGTTTGTCCAATTTTTTAGTCAGAAAAGTCCAATAAAATTTATTCAAAGTTTCTATTTTTTTTGCAAATAGTTTGATATTGCTTGTTTTAAACAATCATTGTTGATTCTTCATTGGTAGTTTATATTGGGTTGGTCGATGTTATTATTTATTAATATTTTTTGAAATTCTATGTCAGATTTAAAATAGCATTAGAATTTTAATATTTTTAAATATAAGTACTATTGTGAGTAAAGGTTTTGTTGATAAAATAATCAGGTCAAAGAATAAAAAGCTTTGGTCTAGCAATTTTTTATCTAACAACTGTGTAATCATTGCCTCTCATCACCTCCATTAATTCTTATTCGCAGGGCTTCATATTACATTTTTCTTATCATAGAATGCTGTTTCCACTAATCTACCTTTAATCTGCATGTGTTTCAGACCCAGGGATTCAGAAAGCAATTTCAAGCAAACACAAGCAGGAAAATATAATCAAAAGGTAAATTAAAAACTACAATTTTTTATATAACATTTTTTTTATATCTTAGTTTTAAATAATTATATACTTTGTTTTAAAAAGTTACAAATTCTTCATATGTTGTATTAAACTTAACCTTTTCTTAAAACTTTATGGTAATGCCAGTCAGATAACAACATATCATATCTCTTTTATTTGTTTGTTTTTATATTGATTGATAAGTTACATTTGGAAAATATTCAATGAAAAATATTTTTTTAAATTTTTGTTTTTATAAAAAAAATACTTAATTGTAAATCACATGGTTGAATATTGATCTTTGAAAAAAATCTAGATAAATAACTAGAAAGAATTATGTAACATAATACTGTTTAATCAAGTTTTAATTTAATTATGTTAATTTTCTTGTACACACAAATTTAACCTTAAAAGTACTTATTTACTTATATACAATTCTTTTACTCTTAATTCAATTTAATTTTGTGAGCACAAATACATGGAAATATATATTTTAGAGCAAACTTCGCAGTCCAGTGAAGACAGGGTTGGGCCAGCCAACGATCCGTATAAACAGGTCTCATACTGCTGCTGCTGCTGCTAAGACCAGTGGAATGACAAAAACAAAGAGCGACATGACAAAAGTAAAGCCAGACTCTGAAAGCTCAGAGAGAAAACAAAAATTATCAAATGCTCAAAATGAAAAAAAAGAAGCGACTGAACAGGTTGAAAATAGTGTTGAAGCAAACAATAAGGAAGAGCCATCTGCTCAACAGGAAAATGGTAATGGTACTGAATTACACGGAAATGAAGCAACTGTAAAAGAAAGTGTTAATAAACGTGAAATATCAGAAAATGAAAAGTCCGAAAATGGAAAACCTGAAAATGGACAATCTGAAAATGGAGAAATTCCTCCACTGCACGAAAAAGATGAAGAGGAATTTGCTTTGCAATTAGAAGCAGAAGAAAATGTCACAAAGCCTGCAGAAGATTCGCAAACAAATTTATTGGATTCCAATAAGAATGAAGAACAAAGTGAAACTCAATCTGAAAATGTGAAAGATGATTCCCAAACAGAGTCCCAAAGTTGTTCTGTTGAGATAGTTGAGTCTACAACATCAGAAGTGACAGAGGTTACAGAATCAAATGCACCATTGGAGGCTCAAGATAAAGATCAAGACGCAATTACTGAAGAGATTTCCTATGACACAAATATAACACTGAAGGATGTAAAAATAAAACTAAATGATTGCTTGAAAGAATCTAAGGTAATAAAATGATATATGATTTTATAGTTATATTTATTTACAAATTTCTAACTTTAATTGTATACATTATGTAAAATATTAATAACGCTGGCGTTTTTGACATTTTTAGGCTGAAGATGAAAATAATGTGGACCAAAGTTTACCGGAATATGCTCACAAAGAAGATACATTTGGCAAGACTCTTAGAACTATCTCAGGAAGGAAATCTATTGGACGTCACATAACTTTGCGTGATAGGCAACCTTCACCCAACAGTTCTTTGTTTGTTAATACATCTAATATATCTGTGGCTGAGGAAGGAACATCAGATTTCAAAATATTGCGTCATCGAGCCACCCTATCTGAACTTTCTGCAAATAATGGTGGAACACCTCTTGACAGAAAACGCAAATTAACAAAAGAGAGTCCTAGCACTTTTAAAAAGGCAAAGACGGAAGAAACCAGTTTGCTTAACTATTCTCTCGATTTACTCAAATACCCCTTCAGTCCACGAAGGCCAGTTCAAGTTTCCACACCATACAAATTTGAAGCGGAAAAACATATAAGCACCAGTGAAGAAGTTGTGGTTGATGAACCAGGCACTGCTAAGAAATGGTGTGTCATCATGTAAGAAGGATGTTTTTGCGTAAAAGCGTGAATGGAATTGCAGGATATGCGATGTTTGTTTATATGTAAGTGATAGATTAATTAAATTTGAACTCATAGTAATTAAAATTTTACTATTTACTAGAGTAATTATAGATTACAAAAACTTCATTTTAAATCTATGTAATGAATAAGCTTATATACCCGTAATATCAAGTAGTATAATTTTTCTGAATGGTTTTGAAGTTAATTAATAATTATTCAAGTAAATAGAAAACTTTTAATAAAATTGATAAGACATGAGTTGAAGGTACATAAAACTTATGTCTTATACATAATAATGACGTTTTTTTTTATGAATAGTACTCAATATTGCAATTTGTCATTATTTTATGGCTCTAGATACTAAAAGTATTTAGTAAACTACAAATTAATAATTATAGTGAAAGTTTTTACATCTAAATGAATCGGAAATAGTAATTATTTTTTATAGAAAATTTTCATTTTTATAGAACAGTTCTTTAAATTTACGTTTTAGTATCACTATTTTTAATTCTCAATTCATTTTTTTTAACATTTATAAATGATTTAATTTATTTTGAGTTCTTAAACTCTTTTTAAATTGATTTTTTGCGTACTATTACAACATAAAGTAATATAATATAAGCTAATTATGCAAAGCTTTGATAATATTTTATTTAATCTCAGCACTCAAATCATCAGGATGTATCGCTTATCCTGCAATATTCTTCAGAGTACCCACGTATATAGAACTACTAACACCGAATGAATTTTGATGCGATATTTGCACTCAAATATAACGTAATCCAACAATTTCTTAGATTGTACGAAAAATTCAAGCACGACTGAAAAGCAAATAATTCGTATTTCGCGTATGCTTTATCAAGAAAGGAACTTTCACGTATGAGTCTTCATTTTTCAATGGGATCATTTTGTTAGCAAATGTATCTCAGAAAGTCAATGTTGTCTTCTGTTTCTGTTCAGTAATCTTAAAATGATTTCAAAGAAGAAAAATGTGTCAACTAAAATTATTTATACAGATTTTACACCGTGACTAAATAAGAGAAGAATTTAATTTATACATGTTTTGTTCTAAAAAAGATTATTTTATTCTGTGAATTTTTTACGATTAAGAAATCGTGAATTTGATAACTTACCTGTACCTATCTTTTATTGTTAGGTACATGCACACGCAAAATTGTTATCAAAATGTTAAGCGCGTTAACTTTTTTTTTGTAATAATGCTGAAACTGTCCATTTACGTTTACTTCTTTGTGAAAAACTTTGTTTAGTTCCGTTTCCTTATTTATAGATCGTGAAAATTGTATAGAATTGGAAAAAAATCAAATTGTTTCATGAAATCGAATACAATAACCTACTGATGCAATTTATGTAAAATCCAAAGAAACGACACGATTTTTGTAATAACTTGTGCGTTAATCTCATTCAAAATGTTTAACAATTTCTTCGAATCGCATTTACCGTAGTCAATTGTAGTCGTAATTGTTATTGGCATTTCACCTAGGATTTCGTTAATTACTTGCCTTTTTTAATGCGTTACGAAAAATTACTATCGAAGGAGTTGACCTAATCGTTTTATTTTGTAAGACATTGTGCATGTGCAGTAGAATTAATGTGTATTTTAACTGGATCATTTAAATTCGAGTTGTTTCGCAGAAAAAATTGAAACGATTTTTTTATCGTTATAATTTTTTCTTGCTAAATAATTTTATAAAAAAAATTTAGTTAGAATACCTGCTAGTGCTACTGTAAATAAAGGAAAGAAACTCTATGACGTAAAAACCAATATAGGCGAGGAAATGAAAAAAAGACTGCGCTGTTTTTGTGTCAATGTAGTATTTCTAGAAGACTAAGATTCTGAAAGAAGCTTCAACCGATATAATAGTTTGGTATGTGATAACTCACTTTTTCTTTTTTGTTAAACTTTAAAAATGCACTCTTTACTTCTGGGCTTTTCAATTATGACTATTCAAATAACAACAATAAGAAACATTTTAGAAACAGATTTATAAATTTTGTAATTAAATTAATTTATTTGATGCCCAGAAGGAGATTACAATTTTAATCAATCTGCTGTGAATCTATAATATGTAACAAAATTGCTGTACAATGCTCTTCAAAATTACTTTTATTCCATTTTTGTAAAAAAATGTTGAAATATAAGATCTTTTGGTTATTTCTTTAGTCTAATCGAGTTTCGCAGTAGATTAATTAAAATGAAAAATCGCCGGTGAATTGTAAAAACAGGTATTCTACTGATCCTTAAGCGTGTACACTGCGAAATTAGACTGCTTTTGTAATGAACTATGTGAGATTTTTCTTCGTACAAAACTACGACCATGCGAGTATCGGAGAAAAAAAAGCCACGTGTGGCCCAAGTCGTAGGTTTAGTTTTTTTTTCTTCGAGGCGTTCAACAACGGTTTTAGCCCGAGGCGTTGCTCTAGTGTCTTTGCTTTTCTTAGAAAAATACTATGGATATATCGATACGAGCGATTTGACGTAATTTCTCGATGGACGGAATCCCACAAAGCGATAACGAATGATCACGCGATATAAAAAATAATATGAACTTGCCAAAGTTGTGCTCGGAACAATGATAGGAGAAATATTTTTTCTATATAATTCTGATTAACAATTTTCTCGAAATGTCTCGGGCCTAAACATTTAGTCGAATCGACATAATTTTTTACTCGTTAATTCAACTATTATATAAAGTATTAGGCAGAGAATATTAAGGCATGTACATAGAAACTATGAAGTTTATAATAAATTGTCAGAGTCGATATAATGTGTAATGCTTAATTTATCCTTTCCTTTTATTTGTCAAAAATAATAAATTATATTTCATGTTTCTCAAAGCGATATTTTTTATGAAATTTAAAAAACGTAATTAATTTTTAAGAATATATTTTTGATTTTAAGTATTTACTACACAAACTTAAGTGATAACTAGATATAAATAAATATTCCATAGTAAAAACATTTTAAAATAACGAAATTCATAAGATCTTTATTTATTTATAATATATAAAAACTTATACCGATTGCTGATAAAGTATGTATCTGCATAGGAAGTCAGAAGTGAAAACTAAAAAACTTACATCTGTATTCGAAAGGTAGCGCTGGTATAAGCTTTAGTTTGACTTTGGATTTAAAAAAATCTTTATCACTTTTATGCTTTAGTTATAGATAAGATGTAATCTTAAAATAAAACTTAAAACGTAAGGTTGAAATATTTAGTTCGTATGAAATATGTTTTAAGTCATTCACCAAATGGACCTCCTCTTACTGTACTGTTTCTCTCTCCGGGATGTTCCCGTCTCAGACGGACATTAATATTCAGAGACTCGTATTTAGTGCTTTCGTCACTTATTCCATACTCTAATAAATAAGTGTTTATCAAATAATTAAAACAAAAATGCATCATCATAAATTAAACAAAGTGCGGTTTTAAACGATTTGGGAAATTTCATTAATAGTTGGAAAAAAGGTTTAAATATTATGTGAAAAAGAAAAGCGAAAGCGAGAATATGTATTGCGTATACCGCGTTATAAATTTCGCGGTATATAATTTTATAATAATAGTTTTATATTTTATTAACGAGCCGATACATTTTTGTGATACAAAGCTTGGGGAGACAAAGAAGATGGCTAAGAAAGAAGGAAAAATAAAATTAGTTGTGTAAATGAAAGAGGGCTCCTGGGCGATTCCTTCAGCGCGCTTCGGCCGTTTTCCTCAGCGGCGAGCGCGCATTCGGTGGCCCTGAGGTGCGAGCGTATAAAGAGGCGAGCGCAGAGCGCGCGGCTCTACTGCTTTTTCGAAAGGCCTAAGCTCAAAGCGTGTGATCGAAATAAATTTTTGAAGATCAATAATTTTGCTTGTTTTTTGTTTGCCTCTATTGCCCTTTCTCCATCCTTATCCTCAACAGCTTCGCTGCTTTTTTATTAAACAAAAACATCACAACCCTTTACATTACGTGACAACTCGCAGCGTATTTTCCGACTCCGCGTAAAGACTAGAGAAAAATGGAGTCACGTACTGCATCTACATCTCCATAGCAAGAAGACAAGAAAAGTCCATCGCCGAGTAAGTATTTCAGACACCTCCGATACAAATCTCGTAATCCTGCGAACTATTCTTACGCAAAAAAAAAAAAAAACAAAATCCGCGCGATAATGTACCCGCAATAACTAAACCCAGGGAAAATCTCAGCCCACCGGCGCTCGCCTCGAAATCCCCTAAAACAGTCCTGACAAAGTGCCGCGGCCGGCATTCCGTTCCTAAGGTGTACGTCGGGTGGTGCGCGGCGAAATTGCCTGCGCCCCGTCGCGGGAGAATAAGACGCGGCGCGCGCGCACCACACGGCCGGGACAAAGCGATCCGCGCGGAGTTAATCCCCGGCTCTTCGGCCGGGCATTCCGGGAGCGCGCGGCGGCGATCTCCGCGGGGACGACGGGCTCAAAGGGTCGCCCGCTCGCTAATCAAGTTCGCCATACCGACTCGGCCGCGCCGGGATTCCCCGCGTGCCTCCGCGCCTTCGCTCGGCCCCGATCTCCCGCAAGTTATACCGCGTTACGAGGCGAACGCGATAAACGCACTGCTCTATCCGGTTTACGCGCGCCGGTTTACACTCACTGTAGGGGAGTGAATAAAGATTTTGGGGGAGATGTAGCTGTTTTAAAATAAATGTGAAACGCTTTTTTTTCTTTTTATAAATTTTCTATTCTGTATATTATAATTAACATATTTCGTATGTTACCTGCGGTATGTTGCTTTAATAATAATTATGATAGTTGTTTCATTAAATCGTATCGCTAAAATTTCTTTTGCGTTAAATTAACAAACAGTTCGTTATTCTGTTATGATAAATTAAATGATGAAACGCGTTGATTTTTTAAACAGTGTAGGTGCACGAAGGGAATTGCGTTTTAACAATTATCCTCAAATTTTACAAAAATGTTCACTACAGTTACACTGGTTTTAAATCTTGGTCGCAGACGACAGTAAGGCACGATCTGTTTTGCTAGTGAAAACATACGACCATTATAGATCATATGCAATTTTACTGCATTAATCGTAAGGGTATTAGTACAAAGATCTAAGAACAAAGTAATTTTGTATTGCCACATAAAAAATGTTGAATTTGACTTGATTTTGCGCTTTTTTTATTTTAGCTATACTAAAAATATTAAAAATAATGCTATTTATAATCGCAAATTTAAAAATTTTTTTATACAAAATAAAAATATTAGTTTACATACCTTTTCTTACCCAAAAGATTTGTCGAAAGCAATAATTTATACAAATAATACTTTTATTCCCTTGTAGCATGTTTTGTGAATAAGTGATCAGGAGCCTATTAGGAGATGATGTATAGCTTTTGCATCCAGGCATCTAATCTGTTTATAGTTGCAATGCAATTAACAAAGTTAACTAACTAATGAGTTTCCTGCTGCATATTCCTCGAGCTCACCAATTTTGCTGTAAGAGTTTTTTTGTATGGACGCACTAGCAACTTTGTAAATGAATTTTTTATGAAATAAAAAGTGTCCTACCTGTATCTACATTCACAGTTATATGAGGCATAAGTAGGTACCTAATGTAGACTGTTAAATATTTACTTTAAGTAGTTCCAAAAATTTAAAAAGCTTTAGATATTTTGTAAATAAATTATGAATGGACTTTTTTAATGGAAAATGTGAAAATGCTATAACATTTCATGACGGGTTTCATTTCCGATATTTCCATATATGTGCACCACTTGGCTGATTATATAATGCATTATTCAAATATGAATTATTTTATTAAATTACGAACAATTAATATTCATTTATATAATTATGCAGAAACAGTAAAATATTAATATTCAAATAATTATGCCATTAGTAATAATCACTTATACCGCATTTCTGTGTCGAATACAATAATTCTCCAGATGTACATTTTCCGAAAAATCGAAAAACAACGTTAATAACCAATTATTTTAATTGACGAAATGGCTTCAATTTTTTTTAAAAGAAGAGCTTAAAAGGGAAGTATACAATGTACGCTTGCGCTATAACAATAATTGTATAAAAAATTCCATTTCTCGACATAAAGTTATTTCGACTCGCCGGCGCTTTTACGCACAAACGAAGTTGGCCATAATAATTCGGGGTAATTCGTCTTACTTTTGTGAGTTAGAAAATTTTTAATACCGAGCAACAAGTTTACACGGGGGGCGCGCGAGTGGCTTGTTTTATCTTGTAACGCGAGGAAACATTTCGCCGATGGGTACTTCGGTCTACTTCAACGTGCACTTTATTTCCGTAGTCACGTAGTTATACATATATTTCAGCGCCGCGGAAGGCACTTTAAACTTTCCGCTACAATTGCCCGTCCTTCTCCATTCACCTCTCCTTTTTTTTTATTCGCTCGGACTCAGACATTTCCATAAGTCCGCCGGAGAGTATTTTTCCGCGCGAGACAACTTTTCTCATTGCGATTCAATCTAGTTTTATGTTATTAAACTAATTTTTTTCATTACTGTTTACGAAGAAATTCCGCTCTCCGTGTAACGCCGACTTATATTAACGACGAGAGCGCAAAAGCTTTTCGAATAAAAAAAATAATCCGAAGCGGTTCTTTTATGGCGACTTTTTTATATTTTAAAATATCTTCTTTTTTAGATTTTCAAGTTACTTTAGTTTTATAATTCTCACTTTTTTATTAGCCTACCTACTTACTTTTATTCAGTTCAGCGAAATACGAAATTGTCTAATTTCATGTATCTGATTACTATATTTTATCTTATACTAAAGTTCAAAAGTTTAAGCACTATATTTAAAAAAAGTAAATTTAATAAGTTCTTATTAAACGTCTATTTTCTTATTATATTTTCTTATTCTATTGGTCACACTGGACTATTTTTGTATGAAAATCTCTTTGATTTTTTCAGGAAAGCTTTAATTCCTCTTTAATCCAAAGCAAATTTATCTCTTAGAAAAAATCTTATCAATATTGATGCAGTTATTTGTATAAAAATCTCCAGCGTTGAAAATCGTTCCTTGATTACCTCTTTTTTAAGGTGAAATACATCGGAATTGTACAAACAATTGAAATGGATCGGATGTATGTAAGTAGTAACAGACGAGTACAATCAGACATTTTTTAAATAATGGATTTGGAGGTTTTAAACTTTACTTATTATAGTTTTCTTACATTTTTTGGTGTAATAATTATTCACGAATTGGGAAGGGGTCAAAGTTTACTTAAAAATCGTCTAAATTAACACAACCATTGCATTAATCAAAAAACAAAAAATACATATATTTCACAAAAGATTTAAAATGAAGTAAATTAAAGTCAGTTACGACATCTGGTTCCTAAGATAGAGAACTTGTTAAACTGAGTTTTTTTTTAAGTGATTACTTAAATTTTAGAGCGGTAGTGTATCCGTAAAAAATTGAAAAATTTAATATGTGAGAAATGGATGAAGAGGAAACAATTTCAATGAGGAAGCTCTTAAAAAAAGCCGATTCTCACGACGATTATTTTTTAAGTCTAATTTAGTCACGAGACGCACATGAAAAGATTATGCGGACGACAATGGAATGATAACATTATTATGCGTTATAAAGCGACTTATGCATGCCGGGATAAGGGAC
This sequence comes from Eurytoma adleriae, assembly GCA_900480045.1. NCBI lineage: Eukaryota > Metazoa > Arthropoda > Insecta > Hymenoptera > Eurytomidae > Eurytoma > Eurytoma adleriae. Next base: position 51,346 of record UXGC01000430.1, read on the forward strand.
GTGCGCATACGAGAACGGGTTAATGGACCAGGAGAGTAGGGTAATCTAAAAGAATCATCAAAGTAAACTGACGGCATGCATAAGGTATACGGGAGCTCGCTCTGACGCGCGATGTTATGATTCTTCATGGATGAGAGCGCAGATGCCGCCGAGGGAACTTATTCTTATACGCCGGCGAAACTTTTTATCGGCCAACTCTCCGCGGGTGGAAATTCCGAAACTCTTAAAAATTTTTCGAGACTGTAAAGCACTTTTTTTTCCCTTTCTTTTTTAAACTTCGCGCGAATGAAAAGTTTATTCAAATGAGTCGCCCCGACCGGCAATAATAAAATGCAGCTCCTTCAGGAAAAAAGGAGGCGAGCTTAAAATTTTATCTATCGCCGTAATTAAATTAGCGCCTTAGTTGAAAAAAAAGAAGAGCACAACAAGCCTCTAATAGAATCCCTTCGGAGAGAACCGAGCAACTTTAATGAAACCGGGGGCCCGGCGCGCATTTTACCTAGTTGAAACGCAGTCCTTTAAAAAAAAAAAAAAAATTTAAAAGCGCAGGGACGCGCAAAAGTGCTAAACGGAAAAAAAGGCAGGGGGGAGGAAGGAGCCCGCCTGCAGCGTTCGAGAAGCACTCTCCATTATGATGGGACATGATTAATCTGCCGCGATGTGCCTTCCTTCTTTATTTAATCTCGCGAGACTTGCGTCGTCATTACTCCGGGGGAGGGGGAAGCCGCTGCTTTTCCTTAAAGTGAAAAGCAAGGGAAAGTGGAGGTGGCCCCGGGTACAAGGGAGATAAAGCCATTGTGCGCGATAAGAGTCTCAGGGAGCCGCGCAAACGCATAATATCTTATCGTTAGACTCGCGCGCGCGCGCGCGGGAAATATGAATTTTCGCGGAGGAGCGCGCAATGTCCGGATAGAAATGCTTGATTACAGAAGCAGTGTCGGGATCCTTTAAGATGCTTTTATGAGTACTTAGTCGCTTTAAATTGCGACAGAGAATGAGACGGGCTTTCATAAAAATGCGCGTTTTCGACTTGAATATTACATGTAATTTACCTACCTTTATTTGGATTTAATATATTTTTTACGGAAGTAGTAAACTTTACACTATTTCACAGGGGTGTTTATTAATTGTTCGTGATTATTTATTACGTGTTTTATTCTACAAAGATACAACAATAATAAATCAAAGATAAAAAGTAATGTATGGATATACAAATATACAAAATTTAATTACGTCCTATACATTTTAACGATAATGCATTCGGTTGTAAAATACATTACACTGATTAATATTAATAATTCGAAATGTCCAATACTCGCGTGAAAAATGGATATTTCGCAAATATTTCAAATACGCTTTGGCGTATTTAGCATAAATACGAGGATTTTTAATGGAAACGCATGCATATTTAACACCATAATTCCGTTCTAAATGGCAACGCCGTAAGCTTCCAGTGAATTATTCTTTCGAGTAATTTACGGAACTTCTTTACAAAAGTGCTTTATTACTTTCCGCGTCTTAACTTAAAACGGAGCCCGTTGATGATTATTACTTTTTCAAGATGCATTTCGCCATGCAAATTATCCGCCAAAGTTATTTATGAAAACGGGCTAAATACCGAGCTGCCCCGCGTACGAGTTAAACTTCTTAATACACTCCGACATATGCTTATAATATGAATGTCTAAAAAACTAAATAAAAGAATATTTACGGACCTAACAGTGCTCCGCGTGTTACACCGTAAAACACCACGTAATTGCGATATTGCATAGAAAAATAAATTACCGTTTGTTGAATAATAGAACAGTTTAGTAACAACAGACTACACCCTCTAAACATTGAATTAGCGAAAAATTACTAAAATAGTACAACTATTATGTCAGTAAGTTTTAGTGCTCTTAAAAAACCCGTAGTTTCAACTAAATATTTCTTTGAATCAACTAAACATTTTTTGCAAACTAATTCATTCAATAGTTTCAATAATATTTGGTTGATTCAAAGAAATTATTTGTGGACTACTTGAAAAAAATCTTTAGCTGAAATTACTAATTTTTTAATGAAATTTTACTAATTTTAGTCGTTTTTCACTAATTCAATTTTGGATAGACAGTGAGAAAGCCTACGGTAAAAAAAACGATACCAGCGAACTTGGCAAACGATCAGTGATTCGTCAGTTTCTTGAGGAAGGAGTGTTAGCAGGTGACGACGACGGCGCGGTGTAGGTAGGGCCCTTGGCAGCCCTCGCGCAGTCCGGGCCAGAGGACGGCCTTGATGTCGGTGCCGTTGAGGTTCGGCGAGCTCGGGTGGCGGGCGTGGACCTCGCGCCTGAATTCCACTCCCTGCGCGACGTCCAAGACGAGGGGGGTAGAGCGCGCCAGGCAGGCCCAGGCCAGGCGCGAGCACGAGAGCGCGTACTTCTTCAGCTCGGAGTTGCCCCTGCGATGTGGAAACAGGTGAGGTAAAGGCAGGTAGTTAATAGTGGATGCTAATATCGAGGGACATTATTTATAAAGCCCTTCATTATTATTGCACTTGCTCCCTAAATATAAAAATGCGAAATTCACTTAGAAAATGTGAATAGTGACATATTTTATATGAAAAGTCGTCCACTTATTCAATACGTGAACGACTTTTCACGTAGAATATTACTTCTATTCAGATTTTCTAAGTGAAATTTCACATTTTTAGATTTACATGGTGTATTTTACATAAAGATTATTTTACACTTGAGAGTATTTTCTTGTGATGAAGTAGTGTCAAAATTGCGTGAAACAACGTAAGGGTTTTCAATACGTCAAATCTTTATGGGAACATCTCTGTAATTTTTATCTGAATTTTGAACCTAGTTTTGGCTACAGTTGACTTCATGCTATATAAAAATCTCTTTAAATTTTATTTAAAATCGTTCCTGGATTACGTCTTTTTACATAATTTTTAAAGTGAGTTTCATTGTAAATTTTACGGCAAATTAATTTATGTAAGTAGTAACAGACGACTCTAAGAAGACATTTATTATCTAACTTTGTAAAAATTCCTCATCAAGTATATTTAATCTTTTTATACTTAAATGTTTTATAACAGTTACATATCAATCTCAAATTAAATATTTCAGATGATAATGAATTACTAAGTATTCTTTCTTTTATTGCTTTTTTCTTCAATTAAAATACCCCTTTTCGTCAAAGATAATAAAATTTCTTTGTTTATATTGAAGAAAGTTTTTAAGTGACCAATTTTCAACCCAATAACTTGGTAAACCCCACACTATCGTCTGTCAACGTTATAAACTCACCGAGAGTACTAAGTTTAACCACACTTTGATTTTCCATTGATCGTATCGAAAACATTTCTGCAAGCTTGACAGAAACTTTATACTATACAAGACTTATCTCGTAAAATACAAACAATTTTTTATTATAAGTTGTAAAACTGTTTTTACACTAAACTACACGCTAAAAAAATAGTACAGGAAAATTTACGATAAATTCTTGTAAGTGGTGGTTTGATTTAAAACTATCGTTTTAATTTGCGATAAAAATTATTATCATAAATTTTGTAAGAATTATTTTAATTTTATGGCAAATATTACAGTATAAGAATATTTTCCAAGGATTGCAATAGTTTTTCTCAAATTCCAGTATGTTCTCCATTTCAATGAATTTATAGTAAACTTTCCTATTTACTTTTCTTAATGGATCTAAAAATTGATCAAAATGATTGCATTTCTTCCAATTGTCCACTTCAAATAAAAAGAAACTTGAAAAAAAATTGTACACATCACCTAGTATGAAAAATATCGAATCACTCTCTCGAGCCAATAAAAGTCCTCTCACCTAAGACCGGGAAAATCGTAGAGCGTCCTTTCAAGCTGATTGGTGACCTGTTCGGCGACCTCGCGCGCGCCGGACTGAGCGCCGACGGTCGCCAGCTGGCGGCGTATGCAGTCCTCGAGGTCTGGCGGCGCGGACGCCGCGTGCGACTGGGAGCCGGGCCCGTTCAGCGTCTTCAGCGCCTCGATGCGCCGCGATGCCTGCAGGATCCCCGCCAGACGCCAGGACAGCTGGAAGCATTCGCCGTTTCACCCCGTGTGTCCATAAACTCCCCCGACACACTCGAGCGAGAGAAAAAAAAGGATCGGCTCGTATAACGCGGGCCCGTAAAAAAAAGAGGAAGCTGCGTGCTTTACGAGACTTCGCGGGGATAGAACTGCTTTATGAAACGAGAGCGGAGGCGATTCCGCCGCGGGGTTATACGCCCGCGGGCTCGTTAACTCGGAATTTCGCTGTACCCCTGGCGGCAGTATACCGGGACCCGCCGGGGCGCGGATTCGACGCGCGTCGACTTGCATTTTACAATCGATCGTCCGGGGATAATAAACTCGCGGGCACATCGATGCGCCGCCGATGAAGCCCGGGTGTAGTCGCAACGCCCGGCTCAATTTCTTTGAAAGCCTTTGAAAAATAGAGGAACGCGCTGACTTTTTCGACACTTGCCGGGAGATTACTTGTTTTAGCGCTCCATGCGTCAGCGCTTGTTTTCTCTTTTACGTCCTTTTTATGTATGTTTTACATTATAGTAATTTTGACTTTTGGAATTGATGGACAGACAAATAAAAAGACTTCGATGAACTTACGAATCAAATTACTATCGCTAATCCTTTCGTATTTCGATCTAATTCTATATTTTCCTATCGAATTTATTTAACTCATTTTTAACTCTTAAATTCTCTAAATTACTAATACGTCAATCACTAATAAATTTAATTATTTATTATGGATTTATTAGTAATTTGGAAACTTTAAGACTTTCACGTTGTATTATTATATTTATGATGCGTCATTAGGGTTTCAATCTTGTAGAGGATCTTTTATACAAACTCGTCTTGTCAATATTATATAATCAATGAAATGTCTGTTTAAAATAAAAACTTGTATATGCTTGAAAAAATTTTCATAATGAAGATCAGAAAAAACCTCACCCTGTCAATTATTTCTTAAATAAAAAATCATTTTAAATTAAAAAATTAAAAATGTATATAATCATGAAAGCTACAAATTCAAAAATATCTCATCAAAAATTAGTCATGATTTTACGCCGTTTTTCCGGATTGAATTCCGAGTTAATCCTCACCCCTTTCATTCGGAAGCGCCGATTTATTCAAACTGACAAATCAAACGATCTAAGCTTACACCAAGGTAAACTACCTCGAAGGCTTTCGAGACAAAGTAAAACAGCGTCAGAGCCATCCGGTAAAACTCCCGCGCGAAAGCGAACGCGCCAAGTGCTCGTTCAGTCCGATCAGATAGCCGGAAGCCGGGGCGGCCAAAGTCGCAAATTCACCTTTAAACATTATTGCGCGGATAAAAATAAACCCCTTTCAAATCCTCGCGCCCGTGCAGTCGCGACGAAATAAACGAGCTGCGCCTCCGTAGGCGTCGATACTCTTCATTTCGCCGTCCCATCATCGATTTTGCCATTGAGCGGGGCGGGAAAGGTCGCTTCCGCGAGCCGGTGTGCATGCGAAGCGCCCTTAGCGCGTCCTCGGCGGGCGAAACGACTCCGTGGGCGTCTCGCAGGCGAGGCGGGGGAGAGAAAAAGCTGCCGGAATTATGACTGCGCGCGGGCACGGAAGCCTCGCGCAGCCTCGGCCGTGTCAAGGCCGGCCGCTCGCGCCGATTGTCGTTCGATTTCTGCCGATACTTTATATTATACTTCGCCGGAAATTTTACGGACTGCCGTTGTGCGAGGTGCCTTTTGTCTGCCGGCGCGTTGTGTTCGCGCGCGCCTTTTTATTTACATTTTCTTCGGAGAGCGACAGTACAGTAGTTTTTTAGCTTTTCTTTAAAGTTTCGTGTTTGATTATTTGATGATATTGCTTTATATCTTAGGTACAGTTATTCAATGTGATAATAACAAAAACTAATTAATTCATATAAAAACTGATATAAAAAAAGTTATTACGCATTTATCACCTATACTTATTCAATTGAGATTTTTGAACGCAAAGTCTCTCAACTTTTCGATCTTTTTCTCTGCTTTTATTCGTTTTTTTGATAGTATTTCTAAGTTCGAGATGAGTTATCAATTTTTTTTATTTTTCTTCAAATAATGAAATACTTAAGGACTTAATATGTTGAAAATTTTTAGCGTTTTTGGCTTTATATTTTGGCATAAGAAAACCGCGCTCAAAGTTTCAATAAAATCCGTGATCCAGATACTGAGATGTTTGAACGCTCTCCTAGTCAGTTAATTAAAAAAAATATTTATCACTGAGAAAGTCACTTCCTCAGACTAAGAACTTTTTTTAATAAAAATTTGTAATGAAAGACTGTAGTTCCTCCAAAAAGATATTTATAAAAGCTGCAAGAAGGTCAATAATTACAAATTGTTTTTTCTTTGATTAATATCAGAAATGATAGTCTAAAAATATCCCTAAAAATCATTCTGAAAACAATAATTCCTACATAGATTAAAAACGATAATGGATTCTCATCACGCACGAAGTGAAAATACAATGTTACGATACGAATATCATGATTTCAACATTATTTGTGCAAGATACGCCACTGCCGCAGGAGTTTTACCACTTAAAAAGACCGAAGTACCGGTATGCGACTAGAATGAGTGTTTGCCGAAGGACCCGCTTTCGCTGAAGTGCATACACTTTCTGCCAAAGGGTCCGTAAAGCTCTCACCGTCGGATGGAGTCCGAAAGAATGTGGGGGGTGCTTTCGGATGGGATTAGCAATTATTATTGTATAAAAGCCTTTGTAAGACTTTCCATAAGTTTCTGTGGACACTTGGTATAACCTCGCCTCGTTTCATCAATTGCTTATTCAATAAAAATATTATTTTTTTCTTACGGTTGAAACAAGTAATATTCATCAAGAAAAGCAGAGAAAATATGGAGAAAGAGGAAGGGGAGCCACTCACGACGACGATGGAGAAGAGGATCTTGATCTTGAGCTCGGGGGCGCCGCGGAGTTCCTCGAGGCTGTCGAGGGCGCCGAGGGTGTGCAGGCTCGCCTGGGCGTAGAGGGCGGCGTAGCGCTCGCGCAGCCGCTCGGCTCCGGTGTCCGCGCAGCTGAGGCCCTGCAGCGTGTCGCGGCGGGCCGTGCCGGACGACGGCTCCGGCGTCGGGCTGCAGCTCTCGTCCGTGTGGTAGCCCGCGCTGCTCGACGACTCCTCCTCCGCCTCCTCCTCGTCGTAGTACTCGCCGTTGTTCGGATTCTGCAAAAGTAGACGCGAGAAATAATACGAGCTTTGCATCTGCGGTGGTTGAGGTACTTTTGGCTGATGATGATAATTTAGGTGAGGAAATTACTGTGATTGTTGAGGATTTATTATAGGAATGGATCAGAACTCCGGATCGCCGTTTGTGTGGAAACTGTAGGATACGTTTTCTTATGTACGAAAATGAAGAAGCACGTAGTTATTTTTCATGTAACGCTACCAAATGATTTGGAAAGTTGAAAAGAAAATCTTTATTTTTCTTAATTTTGTTCTGAAGATATCGACAAAAAGAAGATCGAAAGGACATTTCAACTGGTAGATTTCATTAAATGCAAATAAAAATTTAGCTTCCTTGATTTATTACGTTTGTAAGAAACCATATCTAATAGTTTCAGCAAAATCCGTGATATGACCTGAATAATGTCTGAGGGGCATAAATTTGAAAAAGGATCAACATAGATAATCAAAATTAATAATTGATGATATATTTTCATGCATGCTTTACAGAATTTATCTACAATTAATTTGATTGCAAGTACAAAGTTGTAGGCATTGGTAATGCCATGTAGATTTGCAGCAAAGAACAACTAAGGAGTAAGGATGAATAAAAAGAAAGACTTACACAGTAATCAAAATTTAAAATTACGGCATGTAGCTTTTTACGAAGAATAAAACGTGAAATGTGTCATTTAAGTATAGGACTATGCCCTTAACGTAACACCTTGTTCGCTCCATTCTATGCAAAGTTGCCTGAATGAGGGCAGATGAAGGATGTAGGAAAGAAAAAAGAAATATTCAATCTAGCTCCTCAATTCTTTTCTACAAATAAAACCAGAAAAATATATGAGGCAATGTCGACATTTTCTATAAATTTTTTAAATGAATAGATTACTGTTATCAATCGATCTTGATTCAGGTAATAATCACAATTTTAAACACTCCCTTACAAAACTTAATTTCGTTTCATCGTCTCGAGGGTAGGTATCTTTGCTTATAAATTATTTAATGTTGTTGATTTTTTTTTATAGTACGAACATTTTTAAGCTAACAACAGTACTATAGATTTTATGCGTAATCCTCCTGTGTGAATACGAACGATTGAATAACATTTTATTCTTCAATAAATTTTAATGAAACTATAATTCCTTAATTGGTAATATTTTCGTTTTATTTATTTTCCATCAATTCGAGAGATATTCCCTGAAAATAAATACTAATTGAAGTGATATCGGTGTAAATAAAAAGTATTTGGCCGATGCGGTTTTAATTTAATTAAAACAGCATCGATATTTATCCAACCGAACGAAGCATTACACGATTTACCATGGCCGTTGCCACACTTGAGTCTATTACGGACTTGCAGACGCAAACAATAACCAACCGACAAATACACCGAGGCTTGTATTTAACTGCGCGTTACAAACCGTCGTTCGATTTCATCACATCGCTCGGCGAGCGATCCATTAATTTTGAAGCAACTGACGGTTTGTGTACCTAACTCATCAAGTGCAAACAAACGTCGATACGGACGAGGAGAGGGAGACGCGGAGAAAGAGAGAGGCGGGAGAGTCACCGTCGATGCCTAGTATTTCAAATCAACTCAACGGGTACCTCGATGCAATTTCGCCCCGGTAAATGTGCGCCGGGTTCTACACTCGACGCACGTAAGAGAACTCGTATACCTTCATTTGAATTATTCCAAAGTTCCGCCGCGATTCTCTACCGATTGATTGCTAAATTAATTGGAATGAACAACGAGCAGAAATTGTATAAACGGAATTAATTTTTTTTTTTATTAACGATATTATTGATTAAAATATTGAAAAAAATAAAGCCCTGATAAAATTCTGTAAAGAAGCTTCCAGATATTTTATATAATAATGAATAATAGAACTTATCGAACACTCAATTTTTTACTGTGTAGACGTTAGTTTCTTATATTTATATTCAGTTGAATATTGTTTGTTTCTTATAAAATATAATTGAATTTATTAAAATGAATGAAATAAACTTTACATATTTGGCGGACAAAATTTTAATGCACATAAAAAAGAAAGTATCACGCGCCGTCCGCGAACTCATCGCGTAAATTAACAAATTTTTTATAACGTCCGCATTTGCCAACAAGTACGCATAAACTCTTCTTTACCTTATAAAATCTCTCTCTGGGCTCCCCCTTTTCGCTCTGATGAAACTCTAAACTCGCCGGGCAGTTTTTCTCCCCGCCTCATCCCGGAATTAGCGGGCGCGCGTCGCGGCGACGTACGAGAAAAGTTGCCGTCGTGAAAGAAGACGCCCGCTTTACCCGAGAAAGTCCCCCGCGCTGAATTCCCGAGCTCCGGACGCAGCCGGGGGGAAATCCCGGCGCGAATTCGCCCGGCCAAAATGCATATTTGTCTTGGCGTCGTCGAGGTCGACTAATATGGGAATTATACCACTTACCGCGGACCGAGGCGCCGGGACGAGCCGGAAAGACGGATCGACCGCAATCTGAGGTGAAAATGATTCTTTAAAGCTCGCGCCTGTAGATTCTGATAAAATTAATGACTCCGCGACAAGAAAGTTGGATTGAGGAAGTTAGCTATTTTTCAAGGTGTAGTTTAGAAAATTTACTTTTTTCGATACTACTCATGCTTGTAGTAAAAGAAGAAATAATATTTTCAACTTTTTAAAATAAAAAAATATAGTGAATTTAAAAACAAAATAAGTATAATGCTCACTAAATTCATATGATGAAGAATGTAGGAATCTTTAAGTGAAAGTATTAAAAATTCGACCGTTAATTATTTCTACATCACCAAAAGAAATGAGTGTTTTAAATTTTGCTCATTAAAATAATTTAAACGAGTTCATGTAGATAATTAAATGAAATCATATCAAAGTATCGATAAAACTCTACTCGCAAAACAGTATGAAGTCGTCGAAGAGAGTGAACACGTTGTTTCCGAGAAGAGTGTGCTCTAAATTTAAATTTAAAATTACACAGTGCGAAAAATTAAGTGCTACAACAAAATTAAAATTGCAAACGACTTAATCTGTGAAATAGTCTTTTTCTTAGCGCAAATTAAAAAAAATACGTAATAATAAACAGCGTGACAGGAGTAGTAATTAAATAAGGAAAATTCAAATTCAAATTAAAAAAGAAGTAAAGGGTAATTAAATTTAAAAATAGTCCGTGATTAGTTCACTGTCATTAGAAGTAATGTGTGATGAATCGAGTGCGTTGGGACGAAAAGCGTTAAATTTGCAGTATTTATAATCAAAAATTTTGTACGTTTCACAAAGTGTATCAGATTTCCATGAAATATTAGATTTCAATAGTATCCTAATTACATCTTGGAAGACTATCCATTTTAGTGTAAGATTTACGTCTTATGAAATGATTAAAAGTGTAACATAATTTAACCGACAAATAAAACCTTTATTTTTTTCTAAGATAAAGTTTATGAAATATTAGCTCAAAGAAAGTTTTTATGAAATTGGGTCAGACAAGTCTTGTTAGAAAAATTATTAGTTTTAATACAAAATAAAAATCAATATAAATTACGGCAAATTTTTTATAGTTTTTATAAATTGACCTACATAATAAAATATTCTTTATAATATTCTTATAATCTTTATTCAAGTAAAGAAAAAAATGTTCATTGTCCGTTAATACAGTATTAATGATTTTTAAATCTCACTTTTATAAAAAATTAAGCAAGTAATTCATACAAAATAAATTTTTTCAGATTCCATTTGAAACACCCTTCACATCTTTCACTTGATGGAATGGTATCACCAGTGTTTGTGCCAGATAAAGGATGCTCAGGGTCACCTCGATAACTTCATCAAAGCCAGCAAGTACTGTTGCCATTCACACTTTATTAATAAAATGAAATGAATTTATATACGAAAGCCGCGCCAAACTTTAATGAAATCACTTATGCAACTTTCGATCCTTAGAAAAAAAGGCGAGGCTCAATGCCCGGGATCCTTACCCCCTTCGTAGTTACACTAAGACCTTCATAATATCTCCGTAAACTAAATTTAAGAAAATACTTCAAGTTTTTATCGGCGATAAATCGCGATATATTTTTACGAATCGTAAATATAAAAAATAACTTTAGTTTTAGTAAGATCGTTTCCTCGACTGGCGCGGATTGATCGCGTCGCCGGTAGGTCGGAAAAGTGCGCGTCGACGATTTTACAGTAGACTCGTCGCGTCAAATTTTTATTTCGACTCGCGCGCAGCGTCGCTTAAGCGCCGCGGCTTTAAAGTTTAATTTACGGCGCACTCGGCCATTTCGGGGCGCGCCGGCTCTTTATCGCGCTTTATTGAATCCGACGCATTTCCTCGCGCTGATACACGCTGCAAAATGGATATCGAGGCATTCCGCTCGTTTCACCGCCAATCCCGAGTGCTCGGAAGCGTCAATTTTCGCCCGATCCCCCAATGTCCAGATTTTTTTTTTTATATCATCGCCCAAATGTTTCCCGACCGCTAACCTTCTATATAGGGCGGCGCGCCGTTTTTTTACGACGCGGAACGGAGGGACCTCGATGATTTATGCGAGTCCGAGGCCGGGGCCCAAGAAGGCCGGCGAGCGGTTTCGATTTACGCGTCGTAAAAGGCCGCCCCGAGTGCGGGGCATCGATTTTCGGGGATAACAAGCGGCGACCGCTCGCGTTTCCTCAACTTCTGCGCGCCGACAAACTCGCGTAATTTAGCCTCGCGCTAGGGCCCTTAAGGGGGTTGTTTCGACGGCTCCCCCCACTCCGCGCCGTACTTTCTTCGCCCACGCGCCAGCAACTTACTCGCCACGCACACGCGTCTCTGGTCTATACGCGTGTGTTACGCGCGAGGCGCGTTGAATGCGCGGCGAATATTCATCGCCGAGGCGCGGATTTGCAGCTGCTATTGCGAGGCTGTGCTGTGGATCGTCCAAAGTTTTAGGGGAAGCGTCGCGGAGATTTGTGTGGAAATGGCATAGAATTTAATTATAATTGTTATTAATTTAATCACTGCTCTCAAATTCTGGTGAATATCACTCAATTCGAGTGAAAATTGAGATGAACGAACTTAGAAATGTTCAGCTTTTTTTTACACTCTTTTACATTCTGAGAGTATAGATTGTATTAAAAAGACGAACAGAAAATTTGTTTTGATTACTTGTTGAAAATTCGATTGAAATTTTATTTTATACAGCATTGATATTGCACGGATCCGCCACAAACGAAAAAAGCACATTTCAATTTACCGGTGAAAATGAGTGCATTTCATGGATTCTGAAAAGAAAACCACATTTTGCGAGATTTTAAAACATTTAACAAACTTAACAATTTCGTACTATTTGAATCGTGGAAAAAGGACATATTGCAAAGCTCTCACGAACAGAAAAATTAAATTTTCACAAATGGTCTTTTTAACGCACTAAAATTTTCAAATACGTTTTCCTTCACAGCAAAACTCCAAAAAGTGCTTGTCTTTTTAACTGTAAAAATGAACATTGGCATTATGGCAGATGTTTCTTAATTTTTTTTACCGTTTTTCTGTTTTTCCAATTGCATTTTTACTTTTTTGAACATCCATAAGGTTTTACTAGTACGAACCACTTAGATTTACCGTTTACTGTTTTCCGCGCCCGCTACATTTGCACCAAGTCCACCCAAATGCACGACCCATCTCACCGTGAATCTAAAATCGACCAAAAGGATCCGCAGCAACTCGTGCACGTAAAACCCACAAGCGGAATTCATTGCAAGCGCGGCCGCGTAAATAAAGGGGATCCAACTCACCGGAGTGCCGTCGGCGTCCATCAGCTGCAGCGCGAGCGCGCAGCCCCTGGAGAAGCGCAGCAGCTTGGCGGCGAGCGAGGCGGCCTGCCCCTTGGCCTCGTGGTGCTGCTCCGCGGGCCCGCCCTCGGACCGCCTCAGCGCCGTCCACTGGCGCAGCGCCTCCTTGTCCTGCTCGACGCGCGCCTTCAGCTCGGCGAGCAGCCGCTCGAGCTCGCCGCCGCGCGCCCGCTCCAGCGCGTTCAGCAGGCCCTGGTTGTCGATCAGCCGCTGCTGCACCTCGCTGTACTTGAGCGACAGCTGGCGCTGGTGCGAGGCAGCCTGGACCCCCTGATCACCTGCGGCAGAGCGAATGTTACACGGGGAGTCACGCGAGAGTCGGATGGAGAGATTTTACGGGATCGCACGGCGGAGGAATGCCACGCTCGGATACTCTTTCGCGGGGAGTCCCGGTAGTTCGGAGCGCGGGACGAGGTTGCCGTTAATTGCATCGAGAGGAAGAAACTGCCGCAGTTAACGCGGCATAGTTGCACGAGGTGGTTAGTGCTGTTTTTGCTGTTAGCGTGGATTTTTTTACACAGAGTGAATTTTTGCGCAGAAATTGCTGTACTCTTGCTTTTTTGCGAAAATAATTTTGGGAGATGAGGAGAGACTACAACCTGCACGTTCTGGATTTCGCTCAAACTTTGGAGTATGACTCTGTGATTAAATATGTATTTAAATAAAAAGAATAGAACAGCCTCACGTGGAAGGAAAGTAGTTAAAAGTTCGATCGAATTGATGTCTTTCTACATTTGTCTGTTACTACTTACAATCGCGAAACGCAGAGCATTATAAAAAATCTTTGTAAATCATTATGTAGTGGGAAAATTAGGAATGAAAATACATATTTAAATAAAAAAATGAAAACCTAAATGAAAAGAAAGTATTTAAAAATTTTATAAAATTATGCCTGTCTATTCTCGTCTGTTACTACTTACATACACGAAATGCAGAACATTATAAAAAATCTTTGTAAAATCGTTATATAGACATCAACTTGAATAAAAACATATATTTTTAAATAAAAAGAAAACAACAGTCTTGCGTAAAAGGAAAGTATTTAAAAGTTTGATTGAATTGATGTCTTTCTAGGTTTGTCTGTTACTACTTATATTCGCGAAATGTAGAGAATTATAAAATACTTTATAAAAACATTATAAATTGGTCAAATTGAGTAAATTTAAATTAAAAAATCCATTATATAAAAGGGAAGTTTAAAAAAATTTCATTAACATTGTGTCTTTCTGTACTCGCCTGTTACTACTTAAACAAACCACGCGAACTTATTGTGTATCTAGACGATGTACCATGGGACTTGGTAATAAAAGCCCAAAATCTTTTTAGGAATTACTCTTGCATAAACTTTCGTTTTACTTTATTTTTATTTCATTTTGTTTAATTCTTCTTAGATTTATTTAAAAAAAGTTTTCTGCTTTTATTACTGGGCGCCACTGGATAAAGTCACTGGTCTTTAGTCTTTACTGTTTTCGATCAAGGAATTGTTCTCCAGCGTTTGTACTAAATCCAAGAAACGTATTTTGTGGCTACTAATAATTCACAAATTGTTAAAAATTGCTACAAACCGTACAATAATCATGGCTCCTCTAAATAATTTGTGGAATGATGAAATTGACATCATTTGATTCCAAGTTTGCTAACCACATAGTATATACAGAGCTTATTAATTCCCTATAGAAAATATCAAACGCAGAACTGTATATTCAACGGACATGCCATATTAACTACAAATTTGGAGTTTGGTTTTGCAACTGGAAATGGACCAGGATTGCCGGAGAACATTCTAAGGAGTACTTGGAAGACTGTTCGAACCGCTTGGGACCGATAAGTATAGGTAGTGCATTCGATCTCCGCAAAGCGAGCTCTTGCTTTCAAGATGAAGCTGCCTCGAAAGAGCCGCTTAGAAGTTGGCGCTTGCATTCGTCAGTCAAGAGTCAGTTTCTACGTCTAGAGAATTTCAAGTTACACATGAAAGAATTCTTTTTCACCTTCGTTCACTCTTTTCAAGTCTCTTTAATTGTAATTTTACTCTCACGGAGGATTAAAGTGAACTTTAAAATTATTTCATATACATGTGATTTATTTTAATTTAATATTTTACATCAATACTCGATACAAATTATAAAAAATCATGTACACTGATAAAGTTGGATCAAGAAGGATTTACTGAAAACGAAGAATTAAAATTTTAAAACATAATGAGTTTTCGATTGAATTTCCAATATGTTTTCAATTCGATAAAAGTTGAATTTTTTGTTTATTTACTTTACAAATATATTTTTAGAAAGATTAAATAAATAATTTTTATCAATATCCATGTAAATGTATGAAAATTTTAAAGTGGTAAAACTTTTCCGTCGAATAACTCTGAGAATTCCAGTTGCCATTACCCTATGTAAATTTTTCTAAAGAACGCCAAAATGTAGCTCAACATTTTCGTTTGCCCGTTTCAAAGTGGAAAAAAATTAATCTAAAGGAAAAATGGCAAGGCCCTCAATTACAAGGAGCGGTAACGGTGTATGCTCGAGAAAAAATCTAAGAATGTTTTACGAATATTTTCTCTCTTCAAACTCTTTAAAAATATTCTGCCTGAAAGGAATGTATGCTAATATGAAAATACAAGAAAATGTTGAACTGTAGGCAAGTCCGAAAAGAACAGTGCTCAAATTGAAATTTAATAAAACTTTAATTGCCAGTTAGAGTATGAAAATGCATATTTAAATAAAAAAACTATATCTTTATATGAAAGGAAAGTTTAAAAAAATTTAATTAAAATGGTATATTTCTACACATTTGTTTCTACTTCCACGTATGAAACATAGGCATCATATAAAATCATATTAAAAATATAAAATGATCAAATTTTAGGAAGGAAACTTGATTGAACGTGTCTTTCTACATTCGTCTGTTACTACTTATATTCAAGAATCGTAGAGCATTATAAAAAATCTTTGTAAATCATTATGTAGCGATCAGATTGGGTATGAAAATATACATTTAAATAAAAAAAAAAACAATAACCTTACACGAAAGGAAAGTATTTAAAAATGTTATAAAATTATGCCTGTTTATTCTCGTCTGTTACTACTTACAGATGCGAAACACAGCATTATAAAAAATCTTTGGGAAATCATTATAGAGATATCAACTTGAATAAGAAAAAATATATTAAAATTAAATAAAACTACACCCTCATATGAAAAGAAGGTTTTTGACAACTTGACTGAATTTGTGTCTTACTGCACTCGTCTGTTACTACTTATATTCTCGAAGCACAAAGCTTTACAAATCTTTTTTAAAGCATGATAAATTGTTCAAATTGAGGATGTATCCTGTCACCTTTACTTCCTAAGAATAAAAAATTAGTCAAATATTTTTAAATAACAACATATTCATGTGCATATAAGTTCCGTGATTTCACTTTGCCCAATTACGACGTAATCTCGTATGATCATTGCCCTTCCTTCAAACTCACTCTCAGCTCCACATAGCCATTCACGCGCACCCCATTCACTCATCACAACGAAGCTCGAAGCAACTCCCGGTCCGAAAAAAATGCCAATAATCCCGTAAATCCGCAGGGACGCACCGATCGATAGCCGGCCGCGCAGTTGGAGCGGTGCACTCGAGCGCGCCAGTACAATCAAACGCGGGCATCGAGCCGCTCGCGCACTCACCTTTGTGCAGGCCCGCGTGCTTGCCGAGGCTCTCGATCTTGTGGAGGGCGAGCTTGTACGCCTCGGCGCGCGTCTCCAGCTCCTCTTTAAGCGCCAGCGGCAGGGGCACGAGGTTCGCCGCGGCGGTGGCCGCGCCGCTGCCGGTGGACCCGGGGCCCGCGGCCCCCTCGCCCGAGCCGCCGAGCCCCGTCTTCGTGGGCACCAGGCCGTGCTTGCCCAGGCCCTCGACCGCCCGCTCCAGCGCCCGTCGGCGCGAGAGCAGCGCTGCTCGCGCGCTCGGAGCCGCTCTGCAGGCAGATTTTTAAAGTTGTTTTATGTCATGGGGTGAGATTTTCGTTATTGTGAAAATGATTGTTTGATTAAGATGCAATTTATTATTTCATTGATGTACTGCTTTGATTGAGGTAGAATTTCTTATTTTTTCGTCCATAATGAAGAAAGCACGATTTAGGCAATTTGCAGGGGAAAAGTAGATTGAGAGAATTTTCCATTAAAAACTTAGGTAAAGCTTCATTTTTACGAGAAAATTACTAATTTTTATCTGAATCTTATACCCACTCGCGGAAAGTTCAGTAATTACTATGCAAAAAAGCTCCACACTTTTTACGGGACTGATCATATCGTCCAAGATAAGGATAAAAATGAAAATATCCCCATAAAAATTACTACTGTTGCAATCTAGGACGGTTATCATGGGACGATTAGGTTTTTTATAGTGAGCTTCACCATAATTTTTATAAGTAATTTCTCTCAGTGTAGCTTATTTGAGTCGGTCCTCGAAGATTAATACATTTCGCAAGGGTTGCGACAGCGACAAAAGGAACACTTATGGATTCCTACAGTCTTTTTGTGAAGTTCACGTTAAAAGCTTCCTTGCAAAGAAACATATTACGCGACGAAAGCTCTGCTAAGAAAGGCAGCGCTTTTCTCAAAAAAGATTTTTCGCTATTCTCACATTTCGGGAATCTCAAAAAGGAAATTATTTGAAAGTTCGATCGAATGGATGCCTTTCTACATTTGTCTGTTACTACTTATAATCACGAAACGAAGAGCATTATAAAAAATCTTTGTAAATAATTATGTAGTGGGCAAATTGGGCATGAAAATACAAATTTAAATAAAAAAACAATAACCTTATACGAAAGGAAAGTGTTTAAAAATGTTATAAAATTATGCCTGTCTATTCTCGTCTGTTACTACTTACATTTGCGAAACATAGAGCATTATACAAAATCCGTGTAAAATAATTATACAGATATCAACTTGAGTAAAAAAATATATATTTAAATTAAATAAAACTGCACTCTTATGTAAAAAGAAGGTTTTTAACAACTTGACTGAATTTGTGTCTTTCTGCATTCGTCTGTTACTACTTACATCCATTAAATACAGAACATTATACAAAATCATATTAAAAATATTATAAAGTCGTGAAATAGTATATGTATAAAAATATGCATTTAAATAAAAAACAAACCCCATACGTCGAAGGAAAACTTGATTGAACATGTGTCTTTCCACATTCGTCTGTTACTACTTATACCCCGAAAACACAGTGTATTACAACAAATCTTTGTAAATCATTATGTACCGGTCAGCTTGGGCATGAAAATACAAACTTAAATAAAAAAACAATAACCTTATGCGAAAGGAAAGTGTTAAAATGTTATAAAATTATGCCTGTCTATTCTCGTCTGTTACTACTTACATTTGCGAAACACAGAGCATTATAAAAAATCTTTGTAAAATCATTATACAGATATTAATTTGAGTAAGAAAATATATATTTAAATTAAATAAAACTGCACCCTTATGTGAAAAGAAGGTTTTTAACAACTTGACTGAATTTGTGTCTTTCTTTACTCGTCTGTTACTACTACTTGTATCCACGAAATACAGAACATTATACAAAATCATATTAAAAAGATTATGAAGTGGGGAAATAGTGTATAAAAATATTCATTTAAATAAAAAGCAAATCCCATACGTCGAAAGAAAACTTGATTGAACATGTGTCTTTCCACACTCGTCTGTTACTACTTACATACGCCTAACGCAGAGTATAATAAAAAATTTTTATATACAATCATTATAAAAAGATCATTAGTGTTTATAAATCAATTACGGTTATTTTTTATCATAATTTTTAAACATTATTAATTTAAACTTTAAGAAACAACTATTACAAAGAATCATGAATGAAAGGCAGTTTTGTAATTTGTAAATATTTTTAACTTGTCGCCTATATTTTTAAGATTCTTACTAAGAATGGGGTGTATTATTTTCAATCTTAGATGGTGATCCAAAAAAATGAATCAAGGAAATAATTGACACCCCAAATCGAATAGATTTTCCAGTTCACCCCGGTAAATCCCGCTGGCATAAAGCAGCCACGTGCAGAGCAAAGAGGGCTATTTACCTGTTGAGCGCGGACAGCAGCCTGGCCCAGATCCTCGTTTGGAAGTGATCGTCGCCGGCGGTGGCGAGCAGGCTGACCAGCTTCCAGAGCAGCTGCTCGAGCCTGAGCACCTTGGCGTCGCGCACGCCGAGCTCGAGCAGCCGGGCGTAGAGCGCCTCCAGGAGCAGGAGGCTGTGCGGCAGCGTCTCGATTAGCAAGTCGATGGGGATGTCGGGCAGGGCGGCCCGCAGCGTGTACTGCGGCAGCCGCATGAGGAAGCCCGCGGCCTCCATGTACTGCCGGCCCTCGTACAGCCGCAGCAGCCTGCGGGCACACAGCAGCGGAGAGTGAGGCGTCCGCCCGATGATTGCCAAGTGTTTTGCCGGAGGAGGAGGAGGAGGAGGGGGTCGAGGGATCGACAGCGCGAATTGGTAAACTTCCGACCTAAGGCGCCCCGATACCCCGGCCGGCCGCGAGATTGCCTGTATTTTCGCGGGCGAGGCCCTCGCTCGCCGGTACACGGGGCGTAATCCCGAGTTTCGATGGCTTCGAGATTGCCTCCTGTCGCTGCTGCCTTTTGGGTGGGTTCGCAGCTTTCAATTCAGCCTTTGATTCGAGCCCGTAGCAGGCGCGCGATTATATTTTTTTAATGACGAACGCGCGTTGATCATTTGTTTACTACGTTTTTGCGGAATTGGTCGAGCTTTCCGTTTAAGGTTATAAAAGTATCCGTGGCGTTTTCGCAGAAGGGCGTAACTCTACTTTCTATGATTTTCAGATATTTGAGTTTTTAATTTATGAGTGTCATTTGGCTGGAAACAATGCACCTATGTCTCTTTGCCGAGAATATTTTAGGTAAGCTCACAACTGTTCCATAACACACGCTATACACTGCACGACTTTTAGATCTTTTTAAGATTCACGACTCTTGTATCAAATTTGACAACAAGTGGAGTTATTCCCTTTTACCGGGATGCCACAGGTATGTAAATGTGTATGTTTATTAATGTCATAGAAAGCGAAATTCAATTCAATAATCGATTGAAAATGTGATTTATTTTATGCTCACTTGACTAGTAGGTATACGAGCGGAATGCACGCGCGAAATCAATTTATCTAGTCAAAAAAGGATAGAAAATATTTTGTCGAGTACATCTTGCAGATTCAATGATTTTCTTTCTTTGTAAGTATGTATGCGACATATGTAAGACGAATCTATCGATGAAACCACGCCTATCTCGTGGTAAACATTCTACTTTCTAGCTCTCGCTGTAGTTGACCATTCAAATCAATTTTACGCAATTTTAAGTTGGGTATCTTGGATTCGTATACTTATCGTACAGATAGGTTCAGTTTGCATTTTAAAGATTTTTTTGAGACCTTTCAAATAGTAAGCCCACACACCCTTTTTGCTATTATAAATAGTCTGCAACACATGAAATGAAATATTTAATTTTTGCAGACCAATTTGAAACATTTAACTTATTTGTAGTATCAAATTTTTAGAAAATCAATCTGGAACCTTTTTCCAATGCCGTTAGATTGTTTTTTAAGTCCTTTTACGACCATTTTTACATATAGTTATTAAATAAATTATTTTTAGCAACTACTATTAATTAAGTTTTTTGAAAACAAATTTAATTTTTTTGAAAAATTTTTCTGCTGAATATGTATATTTTTTTTTATAAAATTCGTTTGTATCTCTTCTAGTTCATATGAATAAATTGCAGATGAAAAAATTGTTTCGTATATAAAAAACATCAAAATGGTCGTAAAAGGACCTTAAAAAAAGCAATCTAAATGTCTTGGAAAAGGTTCTAAAATAATTTCTATATAAAGTTTGGATTGATTTTTTTGCAAGCGGCCCATAGTATTGAATATGAAAAAAAATTAAATTTTTTTCTTTTTATTGTGTCATAAAATATTGCAAATTTAAAATACTAGAATGTGGTACATGTCAAATGTCTTAGAAAAACCTTTAAATGCTACTCTGCAGGATTTTCTGCAACAAACCGAACTCGATACATACAATTTTAATGATTTAATAAAACCGGTTTGGAGTGGCCAAATTTGTACGAGTCATTTAATTTTAACAATTCCTATACAATTTAAATTTGTTTAATATTTGTAACTATATCACAAAAGAAGATAGAAAAATTAAAAGAAAGCTCAATAAAAAGTTTCTAGAATGTGATATGCATGCATTAAATAAAATGAGTAATATATTTCAAACTATTCAATGAAAGTATTAGATTTATGCGAGTAACTCATTTAGCCTGAGACATTTTCAGGATGCTATAAACGGATATGCTAACTGTGCGATTAGGCGTGTTTCTTAAACATTTTTAAAACTAATTCACCATATATGTAGCTAGTTAAACTTTCTATGTGTGCTCCTAAATTTGAAAACTTTATATTGAGTATAGAAACTACAGTGGGTCTTGAATAAGCAGCTTTATGGTATCGTGAAAGTTTGATTTTGCGTTCAAGTTTATTCAAGTTTACAATTTATAGTTTAATAGTTTAAATTAATTTTAAAAGAATAACTATAATACACGAATACCAAACTGACGGCTATTTCTGAAATTCTAATATTTCCTAAAACTAACTAATTCGAATTATATTATCTAAAACAACAATCGTTTACAAACGTGACGCGAGCCTTGGCTTACAATTACCTCCTATAAGAAAATTAAACAAAACTTTAAAAGTAGATTAAATACACCGAAATAGCTCAATCTTCCCATCAGTCTAATCTTAATAAATTCGTAGCTTTTTCTCGTACTTCAAAAGTGACCGATAGCCTTCTCGCGTGTTCGTGCGCAAGTGTGAGTGTTGCTCACCTCCTTAGGGCCATTCGCGGATTGGTGCCCTCGTCGTCGGTGACGCCGGCGAAGCTCACGTGGAGCTGGGAGCCGGGCATCCAGGCCAGCCGCTGGATGGTGTTGCGCGGCCGCTCGGGCCTGATGCGCTCGCACGACTCCAGACCCATCACTGGCGCCGTTCGCCTACTCATCTTTTTACTACTGGGCTGATCCTCTTTCCAGATGTTTGTGTGATTAGGTGAAGTAATTTAAGTAGTGACGTGAAAATCTAAAAATAATATACACTGAACAGTCATTTACAGCTAGTTTTCACGGTAATTTTAGTGATATTTAATTCCAATGATTAATAAAATTTAATCCTTTTTCGGACTGTAGCTTTATTTAGTGCTTAACCATTCGGGTCTGAAGGTGGCACATATAAAACCGAGACAGCAGATCTGCTCTTGGGGAAATATATCAAACTCAGTCCACCTGGCGGTAAATGTACTAGTTAATATTGTTCACTGTATCACACTGATCGTGTATTAACTTAAATGCTATGAATGTCCCTTTAAATTTCTTCTAGTGAAAATTTCACTTATCACTAAAAAATAGTGAATATTCAGAAATACATTTATTTATCGTGAAAAGTGCGCAAATGTTTTCAAATTAGTGAAATTTCCATTGGAAGAAGTTTAAAGACTAAGTTACTCGAATATTCAGTGAATTTTCAACATTCATCCAGAGAGTCAAAGAGCTGCAAGATCTGATGTTCGCAAAATTCACAATGACTATAAAAGACAACAAATTACATTTATTATTTTTATTTATTTAGATTACTTGTAGTTGGGAATGAATTTTTATTTAAGAATCATAATGATTTATTAATTTTACGAGATTGCATTTGTTTATTACTGATTATTATTAATTAAGAAAATAAAAATTTATTTCTCATTGATTAAATGTGATTGTAAAGTTATTTAAAAGTGGCTACTAAAATTACACGGAATGAATAATCCCTTTAACCCCGCACTCATTGTAAATGCGGAACTTTCATTATAATTATCGCATTTTATATTCTATAGAAATACCTTTAATTTAAATTAATTAAATCATAAATATTTGTACTTTAAATTTTACAATAATAATTTTATGTATGCCTGCATTTGGGTAATAGGAATTTTTATTACAGGAGAAAGAGGTACTTTGAGGAAAAAATATAAAAATAAACATAATTTTCTGTCCCGAGTCTGTTAATAATTTGTAAGTAAATCTGCATAACTGAATAATTTCATACAAAAATTTTTAAACAGTGATTTCAATTATTACAAATATTAAAAACGTCTCGAATATCCTCGTAAAATTCCACCATAAATCCGAAAAAACAAATTTACTGACTCGTAAAATAATAAAGTACCGCAACTTTATTATTTTCTGCACAACAAACCCATCTGCTTTTCCACCCAAATAAATCCGCTAAAAAATATCTATTCCAGCGACTGAAAAATTTAATTTCGCCTCATCGCACCGCGCGCGAATCATTTACACGCGCGGCAGTTCGCTCTCTTCCCTAACTGGAGCGGACACCTTCGGATGACAATCCGAAAAATGCGTAGAAACGCGGAGACGTTCTTGAGGTGAGCGCGATAAAAACGGCGCGACACGCGAGTGCAACTATTTTTCCTACTTTCCTCGCGTGGCCTTAACTGTACCGGTCGCGGTGGCAGAAGGAAAAACACGGACGACACGGCGCGAGCGCTCGGGAGAAAGGGCGAGGAGAGAATGAGTTGCGTGACTTTTTTTGCCCTGCGCGCGAGTCTTTTCTCGTTTTCAGGTGCAGCCGGGCGGCCTACTGCTCCGGGGCATCGACCCACTTACTTTTTTCGTCTCTTTCTATCTGCCGCTCTTTCGCTCGGTCGTACGCGCGATATTATTCGCACGTCACGGTGCGAGCCTCCGTTGGATCTTCCTGCCTTTTTTGTATGGATCTTTTTTTTGTAATCGGCGGTCTTTGATTTCTTTTATTTCCTTTGGAGATTCGAATGGATGTTTGCGAGAAATCGATTATTCTTTTTTCGTACGCTTGTAATTTGAGGATAGATTCACTTTATTACAGATTTAATGATAATTAGAGGCTTATGAAACTGCTACAAGGTGATCATTTTCTGGTAAAAATTGCTAGTTAGAGAAGTAATCTTCAGATTAAGTGTTCTATTTGATCTCAAATATGACATATAAAGTTGTAAACTTTATTCAAAAAAATCAAAATTTTTGCAATATTCATGGTACTTATCCAAGGATTAATTGTAGTATTTTTATACAAAAAAAAAGAAAGTATTTTTTATAACAAAAATTCTCTCCGTATTTATATATAATTCTTTATTTCGAAACGAAGCTGAAATAAACGTCTCTTGATAAACCGGAAGGAAAATATGTCGGATTCTTATTTTATCATCTGATAGAGCTTTTACTTTTAAAATTTATATAGATGATGTAAACTTTTCTATTAGTAATTTCGTAATCAATCCTTTCGTTAGAGCCTTTTTTTATAAACTTCCTCATGTATTTTTAATAGAAATTGTACACGAAGAAAAGAAATTCTTCTAAAATTTTCAAACATTCGTTTTAATATTCTCGCAGACTGACGATATATGAAAAATTGCAGCAGTTTCTTGCACAAAAAATATAGTTTATCTTAAAATTTACTAGAAATTTAAAAAATTTTATTAAAGTTTTAGCAAGTTTTAATAAAACATTTTTTTCTCCTTGTATCTATTGCAAAAATTACTATACGTTGCTAAAAATTACTGACAAAGTACATGATTCCAGTAGTAAATTACCAGTACTTCATCATCAATTTATTATTTTCACAAGGAATTTTAAACGTCTACTACAGACTACCATACAGAGCGATGAGAAATGAAGATTTGGCTAGCGGGATCATTTAACTCTTTGCAGCAAAAAAACCATCTAATTTAGAAACCATCCGAAACTTCCGCTTCCTTCAAAACAAACGGCAATTAAAGATCCCGCCATCTCCGCCATAAACATCAATCATCCACTTCGATCACTTTCGAAAACAATGAAGATCCGCGAGGAGGAAGCGGGAATCGCCCGCGATGGAAAGAGAAACCGCAGTCCACCGAAAAAAAGGCGCGTTCACCGCCCGATCTCCTAAATTACCCAGCGAGCCTGAGCGTGCGATTTGCATGGATCGAAAAACACGCGAGCGCGATAAAAGGAAGACACCGCGCCGGCTGGCCAGTGTGTTATATCTGGAATCAGCGATAAGGAAAGGTACACGGTCGGGGCGTTGATTTTTTTTTCTCCCTCTCCTCTCCGTCCGTCGACGGCTGTAATTTCGCGGTTTCAGCGGGTCTCGCACTCGCGCGTGCACCGACCTAGGGGTCAGTGACCCCGCGGACGTTACAGGTGCTCGAAAAGTTGAATGGGTCGCGCGGACTAGTGTTTGTTTTGGTTTTTATTGACGCGACCTATTTCGAAGGATAAAACTGATTTTTTTAGGAAAAGAGGATTCTGGTGTTCGGAAATAACAATCTAGGTGAATAGGAAAAGACTGGAAATTCTTTTAAGTGGGTAAAGTGTTATTTGGAATGCGATGATGGAGATCTATTGTCTAGAGATGATTTATTGTTATCGTGAAGAATAGATTTTCAATTGTACCTGAATTTAATTTCTAGGATTCTAACAGATATATTTTAAGATTTACAGAAAAATTTTATCCGATTTCTTATAAATAGAATAGTCAATTAACAATACTTATAGTGATAGAAAAATTTGTAATAGCCTTTATAATTTGAAAAATTATTATGGATATTTACTGCTAAATTGAAAGTATGCCAAAAACATATTAAATTTGACGTTTGAAACAAAGCATGTAAATACTTTATCTAATCGCAATTTTTCAAATCAACAATCCATTGTTTAATTCACCGTTTAATCACAATTTTCATCGGCCCACTTCGAAATCGATGAGATTTACCCAGTCGCCACACTGACACACAATAAAAACCGATTTTCCCGCAGATTTCTAAATCTTATCGGTGCATCTAAATATCGGCTAACTACGCACGCGAGGCACAGTTTCCCCGAGTGACATGAATCCGCGGAAAATCAAGAAAAAAGCCGGAATTTCTCCGGGTTTTCGTGCATCGCGCCCAACGCATCCTTCCGCCTTCCCACGGGTTACACAATCGCGAGGCATATTTTCGCGGGCATTAAGCAGGTGAACGAGCGAGCTCGCGGGTTCATTCTCAGGCAGATTTCAATCGCCGAAAGCTGCGAGGCGATATGCCCGAATCCGTCGTGTATATCGCGCGCGTCGATCTCGAGGAAAGCTCGAGCGCGCGCGCGCGCACTCATTTACATTAATTAGGCGATATATACGTGATCCGTCGTGCGGACGAGTTTCACGCGGGCGAAAATAAACTCGGGAGAGGAGGAGGCGAGGTGAAAGATGGACTTTCAAAATGCAGATCGCTCAAATAAATAAACTAATGATTGTAATAAATTCGACGGTTACGGCGGTATATATCGATCGGTAGTTTTCACTGAATCTCTCCGAGCTTTTTATTTCGAATGTAAATTTTAGGGAAGCTATTACAATTTTTCGTGTATTCCGCTTAGTTATTTTTGATATTTATGTAATAGGCCGCGTAAAACTAGAACAGTCGAAATATGGCACTGACTTAAAATGTCGTTAAACGCGTAACGAAACCTGAACGTAACAGATAGTAAGATTATCGTGATAGATGTGTATTTTAGCATTTATCTTATGTTTTTAAATGTAGAATTATATATTTTACTTTCAAAGGTGGAAATATTTTAAAAGTTATCTAGAAATGCATTTAAATTTGGTAATAATTTGGAATCAAAATTGTGAATTAGAATTTATCATCATTTCCTATAAATCGTGGATATAACAAACTGAGCTAGAAGCAGAAGAGCCATAGGCCATATATACCTATACGTTAAAATTTTAATTCCTTTAATTGACTCTATGTAATTAAATTTTTTCCCACAAATATCAACCTATTAACTGTCGAGTTACATAGTCGTTACTTTATCAAAATTTAATTCTTTTAAAATTAAACAGGTTTATACAGATCAATTACGTTAGAAAATATTTTTTTGGAAACTGGTTTTACAATTATAAAAATATAACTATTAATATTCAAACGTTTCACTGCAAAAATTAATATTTAAAAGTTCGATATAATATTTTACAAAAAATTATTATTTTCTTTTCCCAGTCATTTGAAATCTTTTTTATTTGCTTAAATTGATTTCTAATTACGTACAACTGTACTTAAGTGATGTAACTTTTTACAAATTGTTAAAGAACAGCTGTAAACACATTTAGAACAAAAAAAATCGACATTTTGCAGCTCTTTGACATCAAGCAGGTATTAAAACTTTTAAAGAACGCGCGTCTGCTTCCTTTGAATCTGCCGCGACAAATCCCGCTTAATTTATTTATGCCACCCGTAAAGCCTTCCCTAGCGGAAACACTAGATCCGAAAGGACACTTGACACTGACTACCGCGCGCAGCGGGAAAACGACGCGCAATTTTAGCTCTGGTAATGTATTGATAATTGCGAACCCATCCTTTTAACGCTTTATTATCAAATGAATCCCTAAATACTTGAATCAAACGACTGCTTGACTTTGGACGAAAGCTTCCATACTTTCGTCTGTTTTTATTCTTTCGCGAAGCGCGAAGAAGCGGTACTTAATCTTAGAGTAATGCGACTTTGTTCTCGCGAAGTCCAGAATTGTTATACAAAGTTTCACTGCAGAGAAAAGTTGCGCTTGAAATGGACTTTGAACTTGCGATTAATATAATTCAGAGTCGCGGATTTGTTGATTTTCTTCGAGTTTAGTTTGATTCACTTTAATATTATATTACGAACTTTCTGTGGGTAAATCGGTAAGGTGTATTTTTTGGAATTTTGTTTTAGCATTTTGTTCAAGTGGTCGTTGCTTTGTATACTTTCACGATTAATTATGCGGATACTTTATCACTAATTACATGATATTTCTATCTCTAATTAACTTTATTTCTTATTTTCGTTGAGTAATAATTTACGGCAATCTAGTTGTAGAAAAAGCAACGAAGATTGCGCATTTATCGGAGATCGATTTCCTGACGAAGATTAATTTTAATTTTTCTCACAGTATGCGCGAAATAATTAATACCTATCGGAGTTCATTAAATATTCCTTAATAACGTTATTTTTCAAATTACAGCTCCCCATGTTATAAGCGAGCAAATTGATTTGTAGCCATGGTAATAAATTCATTTTTCCACGTGAATTATTGGGCGAATATTACAAAATAAGGTTTATTACGAATAATTCCTAAAAATGTTAGAATAACAAACACTTGTTAACATCTGCTGTTATATTAATAAACATATGTTAACTAATAAAAATAAATAAATTTTAAATTATTAAGAGAATTGAGCAAAATTTGTGAAAAATAAATAAAACACTTACACTTTATTTCCACTGAAGAGAACATCTTTGAACTCATCACATTGCAATTGATCCTTAGTCCATTCCTTGTAGGTTTCGCAAAATCTTCAATACCACCAGAAAAAATAATATTTTTTAGAGTACGTACATTTATTTTTTATAAAGTGTTATTTTAAATATCGCATTATTTATAAATTTAAAACAAAAACTAAAATAATTTTCTGCTATTTTAAATATTTCAAGTTAAAAAAAAGTTTGTCTAACGGATCTGCGCTTTAGAGATCCCTACTATTACTGTAATTGCATGCAATAAATGCAACTAGACATTTAAATCTCCCTCGCTCCCCATAAAAATCGGTAACCGTTCCAAATTGCTATACCCCATTAAACAAAAACGAATCAACTAAATTAAAAAAAAAAGAGAATCGAATTAACTTCGAAAAAAAAATTCAAATAAGACACGCGAAGCTCCGCGCCGTACTAAAAGCAGCGAATCGGCACTTCTCCGGCAAAATCGGTAACTAATCCAAATTGCTATATCACATTAAACAAAAACGAATCTACTAAATTCAACAAAAAAAAAAGAGAATCGAATTAACTTCGAAAAAAAATTCAAACAAGACACGCGAAGCTCCGCGCCGTACTAAAAGCAGCGAATCGGCACTTCTCCGGCAAAGCGGCTCGCGCGCGTCTGCTGGCACCTGCAATCAGCGTCGGCTCGGCGGGGTAACGGTACACAGGCCGCTCGCGCGGCGCCTGGCCACGTGGAAACTCGCGAGAGCGCGTTCGCCGCGCGCCTATCCTCGGGCCCGACTGCGAAGGTCCGCGGAATCGCACGTGCGCGGGAGAGGAGCCGGAGTCCGCGGCGGAGGTGGGAGCCGCGCGCGGCGCCGGGAGTAGGAGCCGCCGCTCGTTTTTTCCGCCGGGACCGAGGGATTTCGGGGAGCAATCGGCGGCGAGCCGACGGGATGACGATCCGGCGCCCGAGGAAAGTAAGTCTTATTTTTGGGGATTAAGGTGGAAAAGCGGCCGACGCTTCGATTGAGTCACTCACTCGATTTTCTCCGGGTTGCGATAGGCGGTTATTAGTTAACGGATAGAGCGGTTTACGCGGAGTTTACGAGTTTCCAAAAGTGTTTTTTATTTCCGGAGTATCGGCTTGAATAATAAGTTGGGAACTGGTTTTACGCCGGTGGATTAATCGGTATCGATGAAAGTGAATTTCTATTAAAATTCCTTTTTATGATTATGTATTTATTAGACTGAGATCTGAAATGTTGCACTACTTTTAATTAATTTTATTTCATTTCAATTCATTTTAAAAGGCTTGTTAAAATGTTTACAGCGATGTCTCATTATTTTGCTGCTTAGTTAAAAAAGCACATTTGAATTTACAGGCGAAAAATGGCGCATTTCACGCGCTCACAAAGACTATCGCATTTGATTGTGTTGTAACGAGAAAAAGAACATTTTCATTACCCCGAAGAAAAGCGCACAAGAATCTTACGAAAAAAAGTAATTTCGAGAGATTCTCAAAAGTGCTTCTTGGGAAAAACTTGAGAGATGCGTTGTTTTTATAAAATTTCAAGTTTATTTAAATTATTAAAAAATATTCGGGATCTATGAGAATTTCGATGAGAATGTAGGAAATCCATTGAACGATCGGTATGCACTTATTTAAACTAAATCTTGCTTCAGATAAGATTGCTTTAAATAAGATAATATTAGGTGGTACGTATAAATATACATTAGTCACTAGGGGGGCTCCTAATCGTTTCTCCTAGTAACACATTGACTGTCTAAGCTTTACATATAAGCCATCTTAAGATCAAGATGTCCAGGTGTCTGAAGAATGATTATAATTGTTTATTAAGAAAATTACATTATTATGTAATTAAAAAAAATTATCGGATTATTGGATATTATAGATTGCGATATCTCACCGTGATCTTGTAGTGTTTGCATCGGCCTATTTTCTTCACTTTTTAACCAAGTTTTGATCGATCGAATTCCTACGAGCGCATTCGAATAGCATACGTATAGTAAAGTGTCAAATTATATAGCTAGATATAACTCTTACTATCCTAGAAATTTGCCAAAAGAAATAAGCCGAGGAGAAAGCTACAGAGCTAATAAGCGTTTTGAGTTGACAAACTTCTCTTTTTTTTTTGCGTCGCGCGACAGTATTTCATATTTGCGCTGCGTCATAAAACGTACTAATTAATCCGAGCGAATTTCGAAAAACCAAATAAAAGCAAAAGTATTTTAATATCTAGAACGAAAGTGGCCACCTCACTTTCCGCCACTCGCGCACTATACAATTAATCTTCTCTCCCGAAGCCCAATAAATCCACCAAAAATCAATTAATGCCCCGGGAACGGCTCGATCCTCGGCGTAAAAGGGGAAATTCCATCTAGTTAATAATATTTAATCGACATTTCTAAATCCACTCGCTTTCAATGGGAAACGACGAAGAAAAAGGTAGAAACAGGTGAAGTGGGTCCGATAAGCGGGCGGCGTGAGTATAACGTCGTCGGCGCGCTGAATGGCCGAGGTGAAAATCGAGGCTCGCGCGTCGGAGGGACGGCACCTCGAAGAAAGGATGCGTAAATCTGGGGGCGACGGGGACGCGCCGATAAGGAGCCGCCGCGGCGGCGCGTGAAGAGGGCCGACGAAGACGAGCGCGTCAATAGGCAGGCAGACGGGGGTCGGAGAAAGCGGCGAACAAAGATAGGCTGGCCCGTTGGCTCTTTTCAAACGGACACTGTTTGTTTACGCGTTAAACGTCTTCGTTTCGAGGAGAACCTCCGCCGCGACTTCGCTCGTTCGACAGTAAATATGTGCTAAATGAGCTTTTCCTTTTTTTTTGGAAGAGCGGACTGCCGTTTTTCATGGGAAAAATAATTCGTCGCAATGACAGGGGAGGCATGATTTGTTGTGGGACGCGAGGCCTCGACGGTGCTTAACGTGTTCGATCGTAAAAATAGTCGGGCTCGGAGCGATGTAAGTATGACTTGTGGTCTGAGCTTTGCGGTCAAAACATTAGAGCAACACATGGCTGCGATGACTTGGCGGGAACTGACTTTCGATATAATCTGCTCTATTTGAGATTCGAAAATCACTGATGGAGATTAAATCGTTTTTTTGGCGATTACCATTTTAAATAATTATTAGATGATGATTCGAATTAAACTTGTACAAAAAATTTCATTTTTAATAAGTACTAATGAGGCACTGGAGTATTGAGAGTTCGATTGAGAACAAATTACATATGTAATATAGGACAGATGTTTGATAATCTGAACTCGTATACGGGAGTAATAATTTATTAGGAGAAGACATGACCTTAGGGTTACGGATTTTACAAAACTTCGGGCAATATTTTGTTGTGTCAAAATTTAAAGAAAGCCAAAGTATAAGTAAGATCTGATACTCAACATTTTTTTACGTGTTTCTAAAGATTTATTTTGATCATATAGACCAACATTAATTTTACTATTTCCTTTTTCGACAGTAACTCATCTCCTAAGTAACATAGAAATAACAACAACAGAAAAAACACGTAGAGAAATTTGTATTAAAAATTATCATTAATTTGACGATAATAGTGGACTTTCTGTTTCTAACAAGTTTATTATAGGTATAAAATTTTAATATAAAAAATAAAGAAAAAATAAGTGACACCACAGTAAAATTTATTGATATTATCATAACATTTTTTTGCGTGTATTAAAATTTACTGCTATATCTTTAAACTCTTTAGTGTCAGAAACTCCATACGAATGCGAAACGACAAATACGAAAAATAGATCTTTAATTTGAGAGTTTGTAAGTCGAAACATACTTTTTCCTTCAAAAGTAAGGTGTATCAATAAAAATTTAAATAACCAAATAGAAAGATTAATAACTTTTTTAGGTACTGGTTTTCAAATTATTAAATTATTATCATTATTCTCTTCACTTTTCATACATTTACCAAAAGTAAATCTAGTACCCCAAATTTTGCATAAGTCTCTAGTATTGAAAAAAAAATCTTGTGGAGAAAATTAAAAGCTGCAGCGCGCGAAACTTTCATCCGCAGCTTCTCGATCGGAACTCCATAAACGACTTATCGGTCCTCGTCTCGAGATTCGCGCGGGCATCGAAAGTTCCCCGCGGCGCTCGCACGAGAGTAAAGGCCAAAGATACGGCGTGTACACTTGCTCGCGAGCGGCGCCGGCCGACCTACTGTCCTCCATACGGGCGACACACTCACACACACGCGCGCGCGACTCCGCCGGTCCGGACGCGTTGTATTACGTCCCGGGGGCCGGATAAGCGATCCTTTGATCATCGGACCTCCGCTGGGCAATCTTGAATTTCGCTCTCCCTCGCCGTTCGGATTTATATTATCCGCGCCATGATCTTATTCATTTTTTTCTTTTTCGTCCCGACGAAAGAGAAGTGTGCATGTGCACTTGCTCTTTTTCTTACGGCGAGCCGCCGATGCTAGTGTCGCTCTTTGAGATCGTATACTCTGCGCTCCTTTAGATGTTTAGAAAGTAACTTTCGGTATTTTTTAAATGAAATTGAAACTTAATTTGAAAATAATTTTTTTGAAATATATATAGTATCTTAAATTGGTTTTACTTAAGGTGGTTCTGAGCAGAAGGTATCTGTATGGGACCTCGTAAAAAATCCAAAATGAAAAAGAGGGATTATTCACTTCAATAGAGTGATTTTTTTAATTTTTCACTCTTCTACATCATGGCAGTAAGTAGCACGTACGCAAGACATTGGTTCTTAGAAAATTAAACTATATTTTTATAAAAACAAGTTGTATAAATCAAATTTTGCAAGAAATGTATCAAATTCACTGTGCCATTACTTTTGGTGTAAGTATATTTTCAAGGCGTACTCTAAAAATAAGAAAAAGGAGTGAAAAGATCTATTTTAAATTGTCGTCTTGCCATGCCAGTCTGTTTCTACTTAAAATTATTGATCGATACATCGAAAAGATCGTTGCATGTTAATTTCAAATAAAATATCAAATAAAATTTACAGAAATTATAAGAACCAACATATAATGAAAAAAATTTACAGACGATTTAGTTGTTCTGATTTCAATGCGCGTAAGTAGTAACAGACGCATACAGTAAGACACGTATTTTGATCTAATTTCTACTTGCAATTACATTTCAAATAAAATATCAAATAAAGTTTACAGAAATTGTAAGAGACAATATACAATGAAAAGATTTACAGACGATTTAGTTGTTCTGATTTTAATGCGCGTAAGTAGTAACAGATGCATACGGTAAGACATGTATTTTGAACGAATTTCTTTCGTTAATCTATAAGTAAAACTTTTTTCTTCTAGATTATCGAAAGGTTTTACACTTAATTTGTTAAAATAAATCGTACAAAATTCCATAAAAAGATATTTGCGAATGATATTTGAATACACACAGATCTTCAGCAATGATTTAAGTAACAAAAATAATAAACATCCAAAAAATATAAACAATCCCAACTTTAAATTGCATCTCGCATTCAACTGTTACACGACTGCTACGCCTTCCTCATCCCCGTAAACTTCCTTTAAAATGCATTTAGCCCATCCGAACCGTTTCAATAAAACACAACGAATTCCTGCCGCTGCACCGGGCAATTATTCATACGGCTCGAATTTAGCGACCGTGCGAACGCGATCTCGAAAAAAACTAAGCCGCGGGTTTTACGTCTTTTCCACGCATCCGTAACGCCGGCTAACAGGAGGCGGTTAAAAAAATTGGCGCGGAAAATCCAAATAGAGCGCGTGGGCCGGCGCGGATGCACACCGCGCAAAAGCCGCGCGCGGCATCACCCGCTCGACGCTGCGTTTCGACGGACTACGCTGGTGGGGCTGCCGAGTCGGCATTAGAATTCTCGCGTTCCCGTAACAGGTTACCGCGCCGCCTCTCGCGAGAAATCGTCGTCATGCGTTTCGCGAGCGTGTCGGCCGTGACGATCGATTCGATTTATCTTCCGCGAGCGTCACGCTCCGGGGCCCCGCGTACATACCCGCGAGCGAAAAAAAGAAGCGGGAATCCGAGCAGACGCGTAGAAAGACGCAGACGCGAAAGTGGAGTAGGATTGCAATAGGCGTTCGAGATTTTAAATTCCTATTGTCTATGGGGTAGTGATCCTTGTAATTGTTATTTTAGGATTTTCAAGAATTTGGGTTTATTTCAGATTAACCGTTAGATTAAGCGGATTGGTTGTTAAATGCATTTTGTAAGAATTTGCTACGATGTCAATTCGAAAAACTACTTATTGCTAATAGGGTCATTAAGTAAACACAAAATTATGAAATTAGTTACATCAAAGAAGAATAAGATTTTAAAATAAAGTCTATATGAAAAGTCAAGAAAGCTTGGCGATAGTTTAATAAAAAACAATCATTTTGATTCTACATAAACTGGGTAGTTAAACTAAAATTGGGTGCATCTGCTTGGCAAATTCATTTTTTTCTTTTTGAAAAAATACTTAGCTTCTTGTTAGAGAGATAATAATAATCTCACAAAATTTGGCCACTTAAAACTATACCCATGACTTATTGAATCATTCCAATTACATTTCGACAATTATGACCAGACATCAACTTTAAGGTGGCTTCTGTGCTTTTTGAAAAATATAAAAATTTCGAAAAAATTCTAATGTTGATTTAGTGTAACTCCACCATAAAACATAAAAAAATTAATTATTTTAGTAAAATTTCAGTATAGTACGCTACCTTAATTATGAAAAGGAGAAGTAGGTTAGACATCCAGTTTTCAAAAGGTTAAAGTTGAATCAGATAAACGTTTTTTATAGTTTTTGTTTCAAGATATCAGTAAAGGTGCATCCAAACGTTGGATGCGGCAACTTCATGAACAATTTGGTGCAGGTGCGCCTGGCGCGGCATGCTAAGCGATCAAAGGAATGCAGCCGCAAGACGCCGGGGGGAACCTCTCCGAAGTCAAAACACCGCTAAATAATTCAGGCGCAAACCGCAGCATAATCGTTTTACTTATTCTTGCCCACCTTCTCAATCGACTACTCGGAAAAAGGCTGAAGCCGGCGGCGGCAGTTTCGCCGGGCCCCCCCTCCGCCTAATCCTGGGCCGCGCTAAATTATTCATGCCCTCCCGCCTCGGCCACCGCCGCGGCTGCCGCGCGGGAATCGAGATTGCTCTCCTCTCCACTTTAAAGTTTAAGAGAGCGAAACATTGAATTTATAAAGGAGCTCCGCGCGTCTTACCCCTCCCCCCGCCCCCGCGGCGTGTCCTTATTCCGCCTTCCTTCTTACGCCGTTCCTTCTTCTTTTTTTTTTGCTAGTCGTTAAGTTGCAAGCGTCGCGCAGGAATTGCGCTCGGAGGACTTTTAATTTCGCCGGGTGGGAATGTCGAGCGCAGCCTCGGGACACGCCACTTCGCCCGCGCGCCGCGTGGATTCCGTGCCGTTTGGCGCGGGCGTAAGTTATGTCAGCCGGGATTTGCGTAGCGTTCGCTTTGCATAACTCGTTTATTAAATGCCCGCTAAGTGAGGATGCCTCGTCATGGGACGGGGCGATTTTCAACTTGTTGCTACGATTATCTCGGCTATTTTCCGATTTTAGCGCTTTACACCTGGGGATTTTGTGGAATCAAGTTTTGTACTTATATATTTTCAGAAATTTGGTCTGAAAAAAAATTGGTTGTTTTTTAAAAATGTAATGACTGCCAGTAGGATTAAATTTAAATTAAATTAAAAATTACAGTAGTTTCTTGTAAAACTTGCTAGAGTAAGTTTAGTGTAGTAAAACTTCTTATATTAATATTGCAATTTTTAGGAGAATTTTTTTTTGCAATAATTAGTTAATATTTTGATATACTTTTTACACTTGTTTGCTATTAAGTTAGCGTTTCTAAAACATTGCAAACATTAGTCTGCCAACTCGTACGCACTTGGAAAGTACAGGGTTAGTCGACATACAGTGTCGAGTGCATTGAGTAAATTTACATGAAATGTTTCGAAATCGTCGTAATAGCGAAATTAAGGGAAAATTTAAAGTAAGCCCTTAGAGAGACTGTACTGCATTAATTTTAATTCCACGTACGGCTGGCTCTTATCTTCTTCGCACTAACGATTATATGCACATCATAAACGTAAATGTCCTCGTAGAAACGTGCCCGTTGCTAGCTACACATGCGCTTTTCATGTCGTTATTGTCGAAAAGAAAGAAAAGCTAGATTTGTAATTTTTGTAGGATATAAATAAAAAACTGATATTAAGTGAAAGCTCGGTCTATTTAAGGTTTTTGAGTTTGAGTTTTGAGAATATTTTAGAGTTTATGGATTCATTCAGTGTTTAAGAGTTCAAGGTTTATTGAAAAAATCAATGAATTTCAATTAGAGAATTGAACAAATAGAAAATTATTGAATGTATTTTCTATTTTTTGAAAAAATCAATGAATTTCAATTAGAGAACTAATGAATGTATTTTCTATTTTCCACCAATCTGTGGTTAGATCACAAAGTGTCCGCTTGAAGATTATATCTGAAAATAATAGTTCAGATATAATGGGTATATGGGTAAAAACATTTTTTCTGAAAATCTAAATTTTAAGAACTCAGGACCGATGGCTTTGAACATCCTGCATAAGCTGCAGTTTTTTGTGGCCACAGAATTTTATAAAATGTACATCTAACGCATTTAACAATTTTTGGTGATGAATTTGAAATCTTTTATTAAATTTTTTGTTAGTATTATTAGCTCGATACTTTTCACTTATGGTATCATAATCGGATAAAAAGGGAGAGAGTTTGAGTGAAACACATGTGCATTATAAAGAGCTTTGAATTTTATAAAAGTACTGTTAGGTGGGAAGACTCGCGCAAAACGGACATAAGCTATATTTTGTGATTACATTTTAGCGCAATACTGTCGTCACACAGGCACATTGTATGTTTTGTAACTAAGCAAATTTCAGTACGTGTGCACTTTTCGAAGGGTTAACATCGTCAAAATGAACAAATAACGATTTTGGACGATTTTCTTGCGATTTATTCAAGGTAAGGATTTAGTTTAGAAAGAGCTAGAATCTATTTTTCCTCTGTAATTGTAGAGAATATATTGAAATTTATCTTATCCAAATCAATTGATAATTTTCTTTGTCAATTTTAAACTTAATTTTTATTAAAAGTAATTCTGATTATGTTTAATCCGGGTAAAAGGAAAAGGCAAAATTAACGGGAAATCCGTTTTCCTCGGTATGAGTCGCAAATTAATTTTCGTAATTAAACTCTGTAAATTAATTTAAATTTCAGCTTCATAAATTATTACAGTATATGAGTTTACTGTTTTTTTTCAGATTCAAAAGCAAATTTGCAAAATGCAATAATTGCTTAAATGTACGATTTAACAGTTATCTGCATGACTATTGCAATAACCAGAATTTATATTTTGACAGACAAGAGTTTAAAAATTTGAATATTTCTTTTAGCTACCATTTAGTTTCAATTTTTTCCTAGAGGCATTAACTAAATTTGGTTGCTGGCTATTTATAATGCCTTACGCAAAGAATACATGGGTAGTAATTATTACAATTTTATTCTTGAACCTAATAATTATTTTCGCCAAAGAATCAGTTTATGAACCACTTAAAAATAATGATACCATGGCTAAATTTGTGGTAAGTATACAACAAAGTGTTTATATTTTTCGCAAAGAAAGTAATTCAGATATAAACGCTTACAGTTGAACACATTGGAAAACTGTTTTGAACACAAGTTAGATATGGTCACAATTGCGGGAGATTTCAAAAATTTCGAGAATTGGCATAAGAATTTCCCTCCGAAATTACTAATATATCGAGTTGGTCTATCAGAGTGGAAAGAATTCGAGCATCATAAACGATTGCAAAACGCATTTGCATTAACGGAAAACTACATATCGAAATTAAAGTATCCTTCAAAACTCTTTCTAGTTTCCTCATCTTCACCAGTAGATTTGAAACAGTTGCTGAGAAGAATGAAGATGTATCTAACTTGGAATTCAAGTGGCAGTTTTCTTTTTGTCAATGAAGAGCTCGAAAGCTGCAATCAGGTTGACAGTGTATTACGAGAAGCATGGAAATTTAATATTTATAATGCGGCATACATCTGCTTCGATGAATGGAGCAACATTCAATTTTTCAGTTTTAATCCTTTTAAGAAGGCTTCGTCTAAGACGTGGAAATTCTCACATTTTACAAATGGGATTAATCAAAACATAAGTTGGCCGATGGCAATTTTTAAATTTATTCATAATTCATCAAGTAAGTAAATTATATTCAAGCAAAAGTATGTAAACATTTTAAAAAATGATAAATGATTCTCTAGGTATTGATGGATCAACTTGTCCAGATCCAAATTTTGATAAAACTCGTGATTTGAACAACTATCCAGTGAACTTACGCTCTGTTGTCGTGCCGGTCCTCTTCGAATTGAAACCAGGTTTGGAAAAGCTGAAGACCAGACTGACCCTTAGTAGTTTTAAAGGCTCAGACAGTGGTTTATCACAAATCTTGTGGTCCCATTTACGAGGTCAACCAGTGATCAGTCTTGCCAACAATATGGGTTATATTGATAAGAATAATATCCCCAGGGGATTGCTTCGCGATCTCTTTCGGTACGAACTTGACATGAGTCCAAATAAGCGGTACATCGATGACTTCTGGAAGCTTCAGACCTTCCCTCGTGACATCCACGGCATTTGCTTAATGACATTGATCAGAAGTAGTAAGCGTGTATCCCCTCTTGTTGTCCTCTTTGACATGCACATTATTTGGAGCATTTTATTGTTGGCCTGTGCTGCTACACCTACTCTAGTGTATGTACTGAAAATGGACTCAAACAAGGTTTATCTCGAAATTTTGCAACGTCTGTTGAGCATGAGTACTACGTTCCAGCCGGAGAAAACTTTCTTCAAGCGTTTCATATTTATCTATATCGGATTCACCTTTTTTAATTATAATTTGGAGTTAAACAGTAGCATCATGTATCGCTGGTACGGTGATACAAACGAAAAAATGCCCCAGAGCTTGGAAGGATTTTACGAGGCACAGTATGATCTAGTAGGACACGGTAGGTACAGACAATTCCTGGACAATCGCTTAGCACAACGTTACATAGTTACCAATGTCCCTACGTACTCAGAAACTTTATTTCATTTCGGGAATGGTAAGACTGCTTGCTTTTGCGATTGTAAAATTGCCTTGTATGACATAACCAAATATCCAGAAACATTTCGTATTTCTGAACCAGTACTCCAGACTTTCGTCACTTATCTTGTAAGAGAAGACTGGCCGCTACTATCAACTGTGAATGATATAATCCACAGACTAGTTCAAGCAGGAATCCCACTATTCCTTGAGAGCATTACATTTGACAACTTTAATAAAATGAAGCGTGATAAAAAAGAGGCCTTTAGGAAGCACGAGGAACTAGTCCAGCCCTTAGCTTTGGAAGGAGTGTACTTAATTTTCTATTGTTTTGCAGCAGGTCAATTGTTTGCTTTCATCATTTTCTTACTTGAACTTTGTCGGAGCAAATGTCGCTTATGCAAGGTAGAGTTGCATAGTATCAGTAAAAAATCAGTAAAAATTATAGTAGTGAGAAATAATCGGGCAGTAATGCAAGTTTAAAAATGATAATTATCCCGCTCAACTGAAATTAATAGTTGAGGATTTTAACGACCGCTACGCTATGAGATCCAGCATCGTTTCATCAGATGATGGCGTAATATAATTCCGTAGAGTCTTAATGGATTTACAGTAAAATAAAATCCAAAATTTGAATGGAAAGTTTCTCAAATTACATTGAAGTCCTCTCTTTACAAATATCTTTAACTTGCTTACTGTTTATTACGTCATTGACAATTTTAGAAGTAAATAGATCGACCGTAATAGATGTAAAAGAATGATAAAGGAAGGAACTGTCTAGCTTTGATAATGAATTAACTGGTTTTATAAAGAGATCATGTTGAAGACAACTTAATGCTCGACCATCTTTGAATGAAATGCACCTTATAAAAATTGCGGAGAAGATTCATAATTGAGTAATTACTAAACAGTGATAGCTTCAACACTCCACGAAAATCTGAAGTTGATCTTTGTATGAATTTCAAAGTTTATACATGCTAGAACATGACTGAATCAATTTGAATTTTAACGTTTAGTTTGCTGTAAGACAAAACTCCTAGGTCACATAGTACATTGGTGCAATCGAGCCTGATGGAATCTATGAAGTAATAGTTAGAAGGAATTGGATCATTACCTCTGGAAAATGGAATGGAATGATATTTGCTAATATTTAATGGAAGCCCATTTGCAACTAACCACTCATACATAGCTTATAGGTCCGTTTGCAAAGCGAATAATCTATGTGACAGCTGATGCTTCGATAAAACTGCGCATCGTTAGCAAATGACAATAGATGAGAGTATTTTATTTTATCAGTGAGATCGTCCTTTAATCACCTGTTTATGTGTAACTAATATTTCAAAAATATATCTCGTTTTTAGTATAAAATCTATAATAATGTAAAATAATTTGTGGATGTTAGAACGTTAATCATTGGTTCCATTTGTAGTAAAAACACAAAACAAAAACACAAACAATTAAAAAAGTTGTACGTGAAGATTATTTTAAACCTTCTTTTATAACAAACAATTTATAGATTTGTCCTATGTCGTCAAAAAAATGAAGAAATTAAACACTGATAATAACATAACATAACATAAACTAAAAAATTTAAGGTAAGAAGAAGAAATCAGAAAATGCTAATGATTAGCATGGCAAAATTATGAACTCACTATAACATCTCTTTGTAATGTAAAATTTATTACATCACAATTCAATCAAATATTCATCCAATTCAAAGAAAATTTCTCCTCTTTCAACTAAATTTTACCCACAACGAGAAAGCCAGGAGAAATGAAGACACAAAAAGAAGCGAAAAGCGAGCGACGCAATTCCGCTAACAAACTTGCGAATTTACAA
Source organism: Eurytoma adleriae (assembly GCA_900480045.1). Lineage (NCBI taxonomy): Eukaryota > Metazoa > Arthropoda > Insecta > Hymenoptera > Eurytomidae > Eurytoma > Eurytoma adleriae. The sequence continues at coordinate 92,811 of UXGC01000430.1, forward strand.
CCGCTTTAAAGCCCAGCGGCATCCATCATCCGCGGGGATCCCCCGTGCGCCTTTCTTCCCGATTACTCGCGAATACGCCGGGACCGCACCTCTCGATTTCGCGGAAAATTCGCGGAATATTATACGCCCGGCTTAAATTGCGCGACTGCTGGCTCGGGGTATTTACGAGGGCGGCGTTATAAAGAGGCGGAGGCGGCCGCTCACGTATAACGCCGTAAGAGGATTGCGCCGGCCGGATATGCGCGAGTCGCCGTTGCTTCTCTCTTCTAGGTAAATCCCGGATGCGACCTCACCGTAGCCTCGCCGACGTTGTTATCGAGTGGACGCGCCGCGCAAGCTAAGCTTTTTTCCTCGCGCCAACTTTGCGACTGACGATTTTTCTGCCAGCCTCTGCTTGATAAGTGCAAGGTTGCTTTTTGCGGGTGTTTCAGCACGATGGGGTGTCTTTAATGATACGACATGGAAGAAAATATTTGTTTAATGGTTTGAATGCAATTTTAGACAAAAATACTATTTTTAAGTAACTATTTTTTAAAACTTAATGGTAATGTTTTTATCAAGTTAGACCAATCTTAGTCTCGTCTTAAAGTTTGCTTATAGAATTTCAAAAGAAGACATTCAAAACTTCCGGTATTTAGATTAATAAGTCTAAACCTAACTGTACAAAAAATTGTTTAAAAATTTTATTTTAATTAAAAATTTCATATGTTTTAGGAAAAGACTTCTACTAATTCTTCAATAACTATTCACCAACAATTTTATTAATAATTTCCTTAATTATTTACAATAAATTTAAAACAACAACGAGTTATAGAAACTTTTACGACTCTTTCTAATGTCCTAGAGAGGCAAACGAGAATCTAAGAGGTAATAGGCTTCTCGGGACAATAATTTTGCACAATCACAATTTTATTGTATTGTACAGATAGAAAGAAGCTTCCTGGATGAGGCAATTTTTCCATAAATTATGGAAAGATAGTTTCCTTAGTATCTTTAATTTGGACTTGAATTTTCAATGCAATGTCCTGACGCATTGAAAAATTGCATTTGCTAATTCCGCGATCATGAAATATCCACTGCTACTTTCTACTTTCATTTTCAACGACGAAAAATCGTTGAAGCGACTACCTCTAACAATATTATCGGTTGAGAATGAATAATGCAATCCTCTTGCTTATCTTAAAAAAATTTGCGCACGCGCTATTCATTCTTAAGCCCGCAAAACGAATCTCAAACACGCATTTTTTTCGGGGATCTGATATCGAATAAAATAGAAGCGGCACAAACACACTCCGCGTCTATGTCATTTTGTTTAGATATCAGTAAAGGACGATTCTAATAACTTTGGATATTTATCGGCATTTCACACGCTATGGTAGCTTAAACATGAATCATTAAAAAAATAATCGCACTTCTATTCTTGAAAAAACATTTACTACTCGAGTCTATAGATTTCATTTGGTAAAGTGAAAATTTACCGGTTATTTCTGCGCTCGTAGTGAATTGGACAGTTAGAAAACTAGCGCAAGCTCCGCCAGAAACTTTGTTCTAGTTTAAACCTAGTATGCATAAATGCTTTATGACAACTTATTTACCAAACTTTTGCGTCGCGCATGCTCGGCTAATTATACTGAAAGATATTTTTTTCTATTTCATTTGAAATTTTAATTAAAGATAGCCCACAAAATTTTTTAAAAATGTGGGAGAAAATGTGCAATATCATGGCTAATTTTAATTAAAGAAAAATATACAAAAAATGTATCTTTTGACTAAACAGTTTTATAATTACTAGTCATTTTAATAAGAAGTAATATAAAAATGATAGTCAGTATTATAAAATAATTTATTTTCCCTTAATTTTTCTGTGAATTATGATTATTTTATTTATTTTAATAAACTACTTTATTCTATTCTAAAAAACTACCAAGAAAAGCATACAAAAGTAAAATTCATGAAACGAAAATACTACTTGAAATTCACTTGCTAACGATATCCATACAAGGCAAACGCATTATCAAATCCGCGGTATAATTCAAAAATACGCGCCGGAGATAAATCCCCGAGCCGCGCTATATATGAAGACGTCGCGATGCGAACGCGCGCGAACGCATTACCCCCCTCTGGAAAGTCGTCGCCTCGTTCGCGGATTCCCTTACACCCCGGGCTCGTGCAGCGCCGAGTATGCGAGGCACTCCGGTACCCCGGCGTTTATCTGTCTGCCGGCGCGCGCTACATAAATAAAGCCGGCAGACCTCCAAGGATGATAAATCGATCGCTCGTCGGCCCGCTCCTCCCCCTCTCTCCCTTTTCAATATGCAGAGGAAAGTAGGGAGAGAGAGAGCAGCTGGAGATTTTCCCCAAGGAATCGCAGGCAGTCACGCAACCGCCGCGCACGTGCGTTAAACTTTGCCGGTGCGCCTTTTTTTCTTCTCTCGATCTCCTGGTTTATTGCGATGTGAAATGACACTGGTGGAATAGCGCGACGTCATTGCGACGGAGTCGGGGACACGACGGCTTGATGGATCGGCCGATGAGGTCGGATTAGATCTTGAGTCGGTAGCTTTGGGGCGGAAATGATATTCCCACTTGCAATTGTGTCTTTTTTTATGAGGTCCTGTTGATTGCTAACGATTCTATTTGTACTTGACGGATTGTTCGTTTATGTAGGGAAGAATAGAATGTGTAGGATAGTCGCGTTTATGGTGAATAATTTGACTGAAGGGAAGGTCATAGTTTCAAGAAATTCCTACACTAAAAGAATTATTTTCTTCAAACAAGAGATTAAATATTAGTTCAATATCAAATTCATTTGAATAATATGTTTTCATTTTCAGATTATTATTAAAGAACGTTATAATTAAAACTCTTAGTAAAATTGTGGATATTTTTAAATTTTAAATGAGCACATGAATGTTATAATATACCTGGAAGGGAGACTATCTAGATCTAGTTTCTCTAAATACTGCACATGAAACAGTACCTCCTACAATGTCAGTGTACATCCATCCCAGGGCTGCCCCGTGAAACAAAATATAAAAAGTACAATAATTTTCTATTTCATTAAGGTTATTATTTATTTAAAAATTCATTTGTTTTGTTATACCAAAATATACATAAATAAATATTTTTTTTAATTTGAAATTAATTTTCAATTAAAGTTTTTTATTCGTTAAAAATAAAATACGAAAAAAATATTCGTGCATACATAATTTATTTAAAAAAAGTATCATACAAGCTATTCGTTCAAGTATTTCATAAAAAGCCGCACCTAGTGGTAACGACTTAATAAAATAGCGACTTTTACTAAATTCCTTGATATGATCATTAGCCCAATTCTTTTCGCAAGTACAAAAACATCCTCTCTATTTTCTTAAAAACCCGCCTCATTAACTCACAAGATAGCAATATAGCATCCAGCTTCCGCGCGGTAGCCCGAGCACGCAGCCGATTTTTTCCGATAAAAAGGGGAAAGTTGGAGTGAAAAACGCGATACCGACCCCGCGGCGGCATTAAAATTCCTCCTGAATAATTTGCCCGTCCCCGCCGATTTTTCTCCGGGCGACAATGCCGCGGCTTTTCTCCTCCTCCGTGAAATCCGCCGCGCGCACGCGGGATTTGCATAGGCCGCCGCGCGGTAATCGGTTTCACCCGATCGCCGCCTCGTCCGGCCGCGAGTGTCATCCATCGGCGACAGGACAATAAAGCCGCCGATTATGTCTTTTGTCGGGGAAGCGCGCGCGTACGCGCGGGTGAAACCTCCGCGGGACTTTCTCCGATTAGTGTAACGTGCGCGCGCGCGCACGGGTTTCGAATCGTCTTCCTCTGATTTTTTTTTCTCCCCGAGGATGAGCTTTCTCGACTCTCGAGTGTCGCGATCCCATTTCACCTTCCTTCGTTTGCGCTTCATCTATCCACGCCGGATTGTGAAACCTCGAGGATAAACGGGATTTGGCTGGTTCTGCGCACGCTAATGAACGTGAGTACGCTTCAGCGAAGTTGCATACGATCTCACTTTTTAATTTCATTTTTTGAGAGTGAGGTATGAAAGTGAGAAGTTGATACGTTTGATTTTATTTTTACGCTTAACTAGTTAATTTGAGCGCGCCTAGCAGTTCGTGCAACAATTTTAACCTCATTATTTGTTTATGAATTTGTTGATCGTTATTCATTTATCTTATAGAAAATGTTTCGTCTTCGAATTTTGATAAAGGAAATTCGACATCGGGGAGACCAATAATTTGATATGATCGCTGGGCGAAATTATAATGTAGATCTAAACAATATAAAAACCCTTCCTTTCAGAGAATGAAACATTAGAATGTAAAGTAAAATTCTTAATAATTTAAGTATTTTATCTAAATTATCTATTTGCATTTCCTATGGAAATGAAATATCTCTTTCGGGTATGAACTTCAACTTAAAATTAGTGCAAATAATTACTGCAAAAGATGCTCGATAAATAATCTACGATTTGATGAATGTTTTAATAAAGCGAATATTCCGTCGATGCCTGTACACGTCAGGGCGTTTATTCTCATATCGAGATGCTGCAGCTCTTATATGACGAATTTCGAAGCCCGCGTACCCGCGTCGTAATACATTGAAATCGAATTCCGGACCGTCGCAGACTCCGCTCGAATATAAGTGAAATCCCATTAGTATTTCAAGATGCGTATTGAAATTATCGATTGCAACGTGTCGCTGCCAGGTTGCCCGGTGTACAGAAATCGGCGCGCGCGAATTTCAATTTTCAGCGCTCCCCTGGCCGAGTTTAAAAAGGTCCGGGGGACACGCAGTAATCGCTCGATAAATGCGTCCGCGCATTTGTATTTGAATTATCTTTTACGAGCGCAGTTGCCGGCGCGACGAGTTTCAAGGCTGCTCATAAATTCGAGTAATAAACGGCAGGCCACGTTTCGAATTTTAACCTGCATACATAACCAGCCGGTGTAATTGAAAATTGGACGTAATAAGGGAAATGGAGTTACTGGTAAAAGCATCCAAGTGATTTCTCCCCCTGTGCTGCGCTTGCGATTGAATACCAATGGGGGAAAATCGAGTGCTTTTCGAAAAGGCATTTTTCCTTTTTTATGGGGAATTACGTAATGAATTGGATACTTTGTTCGAGCGAGTAGGACCTTTTCGGAGAATCGCGCAGTTGCCGGTGGATTTATTCGACCGTCGGGTTACTCCCGACTGGAAGCCACTTGCACTACTTGACCGAGTTACCCACGAATTCAATGCGATACAAGGTGTGGTAGACTGTAAACTTCGAGATTTTAGATCGGAAATCCTCGTAACTTGAAAGCGACTTGAGAGTTACTCTAAGTCGTTTAATCTGTAAATGAGTATGTTCTAATTCGATTACGGTGAAATTTACATAAGACCGGAAGTCGTCAAGTTTTTTAAGAATATAGCTGCTATAATATAACCAACGTCATTGCAAAACTTGTAGCAAAATATTTTAAATACAGATTTTTTGTAATAAAATTGAAATCTTGAAATATACAAAATTATTTAAAAATTATTAATATACATACGCCAACTGCAATTTTGAAATTAACGTACAAATTTTTTTAAATAAACGCACAATCAACTTCACGAGAATATCACGAAAAAAGCACTTTTGGGAATGTGCGTTTTTCGCGAAAAAAGATGGCTATCCTATGAAATATAATAGGTTTTCCGGAACCTATACGAGCTTTTTTCTTCAGAGGAAACAGTATGCAATGATTGATTCTACAAAGTATTTATTCATGTATCGTGTCTGTCGATCTTCAACAAATTTCAACAAATTTTCATTCAAATATCAACCTTGTTGCGCTCACAAATCTCATTACAAGCAAATATAAACCTCGATAAAAATTTTATTTCCGAAATTTCTGAAACTTGATAGTTTATCATGTGGCTGTCGTGGATTGTGCTACCGACGGCCGTACAGATCACCAAACAAAATCACCTTTCGACCATCGACGTCAAAATTAGCGGGAAAGAGGGGAGGGACGGAATCGACGAAAAATCAATGTCGCTGCGGAGCGACAACGGTCCCGTCGTCGAACGAGTTCGCTGGCCTAAATGTTTGATGAACGTTGAAAGCCCTTCGTTAAAGCTTAAATCCAGGCGACGCGCTGCAAGCTTTCGGGGCTCTCCGTCGATCCGTTTACGCTCGATTCATCGGCGCGCGCATTATTTTTGCGCGCAGCTGCAAATTAGTCCCGCTGATAGTTTTCGTCGAAGTTTCGATTGCAATTTTTTTTATGGTCACGAGGGATGTAGTCGCAATCGACGGTTTCTCTACAATTTTATAGAAAGGAACGTTAACTGTTATTGGATTCATATTTTTATTCGAAAAACATGTATTCTTCTTTTTTGAACAGAAGACAATTTGAAATTGTCGTGGATTATTTTCAAATCATATCAGAATTCACGTTACAGCTTCTTTCCTAAACATGTTTGGTAGTATTACTAGCAGTGCATTTGCGTAGCGAACTTTATGAAGTACTGCCGAATATTTCAATGACGTATATACAGAAAAAACGCGATTTTATTTGAGTCACCTTACAACAGCGCAATTTTTCATTTCTACGCGTCTTCTAGAGGCTCGCCATTGATAATCCTTGCTAAATTATCATTATCCAATATAGTTATGTGATTTCCATTAACATAATGAATGGCCACCTTCTTTCTTGTTACCTACAAATCATTATTGTTTTTTAAGTTAAAGTTTGATTATTGTTAATAGTAATTATTTATATTTCATAAAAGAAGGAAAAAAGAGAAGCAAATATATTTATTTATTATAACTTTCAGATTAGAAGTCTGTTTCATTGATATTTTAGAGGACTAATTGTTAAAGTAATTATACACTGCACGGACTTCAATTTGGTAACTTCCTGATTGCTTCTGAAGTAAAATCTAGTAACACCATTGGTGTAATGAGCTATCAGATAGTAGAGCGGAAGTTACCGAATCAAAGTCGGTATCAAAAGTATAACATTATTATATTTAAGCCTCAAATCTAATGTAATGGAAGATGTAAAAAAAAAACAAGATAGAAGTAAAAAATAGAAAGTACCTTAGATAAGCCATAGTCATCAGATACAGCGTTGAGGGTTGGATTCTTAGGTTTGACAAGGATAATAGGTGTTTCAAGAGGTGTTAAATCCGAAATATCGTAATTCGTTATGCAGACCATGCGTCTGAACAACAAACAAAGGAACACCTTCAGGTATTCCTTAGACATTGTCGTTGAGCCCTCGGGCAAGAGCAAAAGGAACGCGTCCACCTTGTCCTCCCATTTTGACAATTTTTCCAACTGTGTGAAAAGCTACAAGTAAAATGTAAGGTAATAATGGTTTCTGTTATTTAATTAAAAAAGAAAAAGATTCATTATGAAATAATAACATTGAGATTGATGTGCGTACTTTAGCTTTGAGTTTTGGAGAAAAGATTTCCATTAAATCCACGAATAAGGTGTTTTGGAGTTCAGAGTCTTTGGAATAGTTCAGCTTCAGTTCCAGGAGCTTCTTCATTAGCTCTGGTGAACCGTCAATGAGGATCAACTTTCCGGTTAGACCTTGCGCTTCTAACCGCCTCACAAGTTCAATTGCGATCATCGAACCGAATGAATAACCAACGAGCTCGAAGTTCCGGCAATTCTTATTCTTTTTAAGTAAGTGCTGAACAGAAAGGGCAAATTACATATTACGAATCTTTTTCATTAAGGAGAGTGTAAAACAAGTAATTAGGCCATATGCAAAAATTTTCCCAATTATTTCGAAACCAAAATATACTTTTAAAATTACTTTCAAAAGAAAGAATAATAGACAAGGTCCTTCACGGCGATTGACACTAATTTTTTTAGTTTTCTCCAAGAGTTGTGAATGATACATGAAATAGAATTTCAGATAATATTTGCAGCACTACAATGTAGAAAAAGAATAATTTTTTTAGAAATTTGCTTTGGTTTTGAAATAATGAAGAAAATGGTAAGGCAAATGCTAACTGTGTATTTTACATATTTTTTAGAATGTATGTGCATACGTATCCTAATATGGAAGTAAAATAAGAATGAATGAATGATCCCAAGCTGCACTTAAGTTGTTACCTGCCGAATGTAAGGATGAGAATTATGAATTAAATTATATAATTAAAAATTACATTTCACTTTTGCCATTTACAAAAATTGAAAATGTATCTCAATAAGGAATATCATTTTTAATTTGTTCAATGTCGCGCAAACATAAGTTTTAGCTAAAAAATAAACATCTAACATTCAAGAACAAACAGACAAACATTCATCGAAATTGCATAAATAAATCATTACCGTCAACAATTTGTCAGCCGTGGTTGAGATGGTGTCGTTCGCATTATTCTCGGCATTAAATTGGAGGCAATAAGCAGTTGATTTGATCTTTGGGGCGAGTTCGTCGAAGATCATCGCCGCACCTTCGATACCAGGAATCAGGAATATGCAGTGATGGTCCTTTTCGGCTTTGGTGTCAAGCTTGATGCATACCTCGGAATTGAAGTCATCATCACTGCCAATTAACCGTACTAGCATCTTTATACCAGCAATAGTATCATCGTCAGATGATTCATCGGCATCTCCGCCACCTGTTTCTTTTCCATTTTGCGTTTCCATCATTTTCTGGAGTTTTGCGAAGTTTAGATTACGAATGTCTTGCGCTGTGAGGTAGAGATCGAATTCACGCTCGAGAGTCTGCTTGATCTCCACAGCTGTCATCGAGTCCATACCCAGTTCGGTCAATGAGTTCCGTGTATCCACGTACTTCAGATCCTTCAAGCCTGTGCATAAAGGTATAATGATAAAAAATAAAGAATAGAAGGATATTAGGCGTTAACTGTACTAACCCATAATATCAAGGACCGCACTAACAATGTTGGTTGAACTACTGCCACCAGTCTTCTTCTCGGCGACTACCATACTGGAGACGACTGGCAATTCTTGACACAGGAAACCGTTGAGTTCTTGTAAACACGAGGATATCTTCTGTGGGAGAGTGCCACCGATAACCAGTTCCTTGTTATCTTCCTGCATGTCGGCAACTAGACCGACATCACCAACTGCACCCCATTGTACTGCCAGTCCGGGCAGACCTTCGGCCACTCGTCTCTCGCAGATCCTTTCCATAACCTAGGAATAAATTACACCAAAAGTGTTCTTCCAAAAGCGTCGAAAGCTGAAGTAATAAGTACTGATAAAATACTCACAGAATTAGACATTCCGTAGTTGCTTTGACCAGCATTACCCCTACCGCATGATACTGATGAGAATACAACAAACTTGCGAAGTTTTGGGCACTGTTTTCTGGAGAGTGAGTCGAAGTGCTTGGTGGCCCAAGCCTTGGATCGGAAAGACTCCTCGAATGTCTCGGGGGTCTGATTGCTCCAAATGGCGTCTTTGAGTACTACGGCCAAATTGAAGATGGCGTCGACTGGAGCTAAGGATGCGGCTGTTTCGATGATAGCCTGGCAGTCCTCGCGCTTCGATGCGTCCTTGTCCGATACGATGACTATCTTCGTACTATAGCTCTCCCACAACTTTACTCGCATCTTTTGGTACCCAGTGCGGATTCCTGTACGCGTAGTAATCACCACATTCTTGGCACCATGCAGAACCAACCAGTCAACTATGAAGTAGAAATGTTGTGTTTAGGTAGAACCAGGAAAGGTAATTTAGTGAGCAGTTTATTTTATTCCATGTTGCATAATGCATTACTTTTTCTCACCTAATTCGAGACCAAAGCCGCCGAGACCTCCGAGGATGATATAGCTGCGGTCTTCGAGACAATGGAACCGGGGAAGTGCCATCATAAGCTCGTTTCCTGATTGTTTTTCATCCCGAATCTGAATGATTACCTTGCCAATGTGTTTACCAGCAGCCATATAACGGAAGGCTGCTTCTAATTGATTCTTGGGAAACACCGTTCTTTAATTCCAAATCAGGCAAAAGCACAAATTATGATTCGTCATATTGAATACATGAAAAATACAAAAGAAATGGTAGTGTCACCTTGTAAGCGGTTTGATAGCACATTTCTTCAATCCGTTATCCACAATATTCCACAGATATCGCTTTTGATCCACAGTTGCATAGATTAAGTTGTCCAACATGACACCGTGGAAGCTGATCTCATGCTGAAAGTATTCCATGCTGAGGCGATTGTTCGCGGCCAAATCAAATTTGCCAATCTCAAGGAAGCGTCCACCTTTGCCCAGGCATCTCACTGACGCCTGGAGCTTTTCCTCGGCCAAGCTATTGAGGACGATGTCGACACCTTTACCATTGGTTTGATGCATGACCATTTGTTCGAAGCTTGTATCCCGTGAGTTACCGATGTGCGCATCGTCGATCTGTGGAAAGTGTTGGCGTATAAAGCGACGCTTTTCGGGCGTACCGATTGTAGTGAAGACCTCACAGCCCTCGTGCAGTGCCAGAGTGATTGCAGCCTGACCCACGCCACCTGAACCAGCATGAATCAGCACCTTGTTGCCCTTCTTCATTTTACCTGGGTAATAATTCGTTAAATACTATAGATGCAGAAAATAATTCTAAACATATTTTTATTAAAATACAAAATTTTAGCTAGCAAAATACTGACAACTTATTTATTTACTAGACAATTATACTTTCATTTTTAATGAAAAAAAAATCTTACCATTAATGTACAGAGCATAGTAACAGGTAGCGTAGACGGTAGGCACTGTAGCGGCGTCTTCGAGAGACCACTGAGCGGGTACTTCCCAAGACAAATACTTATCGACAATGGCGAAATTACTCATCGCACGACTTTCCATTATGCCCATGACGCGCTTGCCATTGTTGGTGATGCCAGAGTATTCGAGACCGAGCACGCACTCTAAGGATTGTCTAGTCTTGGCAACGACTTCAACCGCCAATTTACCCGTAGCTAACATGACGTCCCTGAAGTTAATGGATGAATAAACGACCTTGAGGAGGTCCTTATTTTCACAGTCTATCTGAATCGGACCCTGAAGCCAGGTTAGGGATGAAATGTCACCACGGACCTTCTGATTTACCCAGGCATGATAGACGGGTTTGGGTACTAGTGCCGGCAAAGGCAAGTGCCTGTAATTACCCCACTGACCGTTTGAGTGAAGGACCGATATTGCCATGTCCTTCTGCAGTTCCTTCGCATAGAACGGATCTTCCAGCGAAAATTTGGGCGCCTTGGGATCATGGATGAGGATCCCTCGAGCAATCTCACCGCCGGGCTCTCGCCTAAGGCAGTTGATGAATCCAACTAACCCTGCCAATAAAATTATAGATTTAAGAAGAGGATAATTAATAAAGAAAGGATAATTAATAATTCGTCTTACCGCTGTCAAGGTTTCCTTGGCTAAAGAAGATGACTCTGGTTGTGTTGCTATTTCCTTTATCGAGCTGCTGCGTCATGACTTTCTTCATCTCCTCCACCCAACTAAACTCGTCGTTGTTCACCTTCATGACGACAGTCGTATTGGGTATTCTCTCACGCTTTCTCATGAAGATGAACAACTCTTTACCGGACTTCTTCTCCATGATAATTGGAAGGTTCTTTCTTTCAATCAACTCATCAATATCCTTTATCTCGTCTGCTGATTCTCGACTAAGCACGAAACCACCCTCAACAACGCTGTTTAAAAGCAGGTCAAAATTGAGCTGACGTGAAAGCAATTTATGACCAATCGCGATCAGGGCACAGCAGTTTTTGTTGATTTGCTTGATGTCGCTAATAACAAGGGGTTCTGGCAGATTAGCTACTTTCAGAATAGCATTATTGTCCGATATTACATTAATATCCGGTTGAATGAGCGGCATTGCAGCCAGGACGTCGGCAATCAGCGGCGACAGAAGATTCTCAACCGGTATCTGGTCAGCATCATTCAATAACTCTACTGTTTTTACCTTAATGCCACCATGGTTCTCCAGTGCTACGTGACTAGTCAAAGTGGCGACCTCTGTCAGGGTGACTTCAGCACGGTCCAAGTATGGTACGAACTTATACGACTCTAAAACTGGCTCACCTGTCGGTTTCTTCGGTGCAATAGCACTCGGCTTCAAACAACGAACCTCCACACCGCCGGAGACAATGACATTCAGGGTATTACTCACGAGCACCGGGAACACTGTTGCGAGAGATAGATATTTAATATTTTATTTAATTATCTCCACTTTATCGCAATAAATCAGTCAACTCACACTTTTCATTATCAGTTATGCCATTGAGGTAATTCATGTGTTTCTTGGGGTCTATGGTAAGCTTGGAGATTCCAATGGGTATGAAGAGACTGCGCGTGTCAACACTAAGAATTTTCATCTGCAGCATGTTGTCTATGAAGGCTACCCAATTGTTCTTCCATTCGATGTGACCTCGACTACCATTTATTGTCGCCCTCCTTATACCGCGGAACAGACCATTGTAGTTGTAGCCCCGTAGACGAAATTCCTTATAGATATCACGCGATGTCATAATTTCCTCTTCATTGGATACCGGGATCACCTCTGGATTTATTATATGCCCCGAAGGCTTGTCAATACTGTGCACGCAACCATTTACTATACAAGCTCCACCCTCTATGATCTCGAATTTTCCCGAACCTGAGACATATAATTGAAATATAAAAATGTGGCTTTCAACGACAATCGCAGTTTACATTGTTTCTAATTTCTCTAGCCTAAAACTAATTCCAAATAGTTTTCATTGCCCAGAAAAAGCTTTTGAATATCTAAAGCTTCGATAGATCATTATAGTTTTGTTAGTTAGCAATCGAGAAGAGAGGTACAGTTTAGTAAAAATGAATACAGCATGAATTGAAAAACCCGTTTGCTTTTTCGCATGTTCAGGTTCGAATTTTCGAACTTTTCGTAATTCTTTCTCACTTCTTTTGCGAAAGTAAGCTTACCTTTTTGAATCAAGAGAGTGAGCTCGATGCTGCCTATCTTCGGTACATTAGTAGCTCTGAGAAACTTGACATCTTCGAAAATAACGGAAACATCCGAATAAAGCACACCCTTCATAATGCCGATGGTCTCCCAAATAAGGACGAGGTAGCCGACGGCCGGAAAGAGGTTTCTGCCGTCGATCACATGACCGGCAATATACTCAAAATTCTCATCGGCTAATGTCACTTTGACAGTGCGCTCACCCGACAAACATTTTTCTTGTAAATTGAATGAGCTTACAAACCAGTTGTCGCGGTGGTCCCATTTTATCAGCGGAGATATCATTGGGGTCGACCGACTCACTGGCCAAGCTACGTGCGGATACAGATGATCTATTTTGTGGAACAAATAATTTTTATTTATTCTTTTATTCCATAATTTCTAAGTAAAATTTATAATATATCAACCCTCTATACTTCATGTAGCACGTATGCTACATTCAATGTTATTACTAAACCCAGTAACGGTACATAAAAGCATACGTGATTTTGAATCAAATTCAGCTCTTGGAGGCGAATTTTTCATTCCCAAAATAATTTTTATATTAATGGATCAAACATAAAAAAAATTATAATTTTTTACATATTTTGTGAAAAAAGAAAAAAAATATAAAGGAATCAAATTTCTAAGAAATTTTTTCTTACTGAAAATTGTTTCTTACGCAATTGAGGCTGCAGTCCAATGTTATACAGTTTCCCAAGACCCTGCATAAAACCCTCAAGATTGTCAGAATGGCCGCCTAGGGCAAGGGAAATATTTATGATGGAGGCTGGCAAAGAACTGAGCAAAATAGTTTGTAGCAGTCCATGGGGCGATATCTCGATAGTCACAGCGTTCTTGGGTATGAAGGGTAAGGTTTGCTCGAAGAGAACTTGACTGAGAAGGTTAGTCGTGTGGTACTCAGCGGACGACAGGCGAGCCGCTACAGAATCCCACTTTTCATGCGGCACAGAGCTGCTCAGCCACTTGGTGCTACGTGGTTTTGGACACGGAATCACCTTCTGCAGGTAGGCCAGTAACTTCGGAGCCATCGGCAATATGTAACGGCTGTGGTACGGAATGTTGTTGCAGGGCACTTCCCTCACAAAAATGTTCTCAGCCTAGTGTTATAAAATTAAATTTCTCTTTTATAAAGTATTTCTACTAAAAATTAAAAGTGTCCTCGGTTCTAAAGAACATTAGGACATTTTAAAGATAGGTTTTACTCTGTTAATAGCTTCAACAAATTAATTAAGGTCGAGTGACTTTTTATACTTTTCTGAATAGACACAACAGTACAAACGTTTTGGTACTCTAAACATTATGTAGAATTTTGTTGGTTTGCTATGAAGAATGCATGAATTGTAAGGAAAACATTATTGTATCCTGACCAAAAGCATACGGGTAAACAGTGCAGTTGTTTGCCAGAGGATAGTCATTGGCCACAATAACAACCTCATTTCCACAAGCTTAGCTGTGTCAATCACAATGTCTGCTTTAGGTGCAATCACTAAACCGTCTACCCTATGTTTCTATATAATGAAATAAACAAAAAGTTATCGATAAAAAATCTTCTGCATCAAAAAGCAAAAACTGTCCAAAACTAACGTGTAATTCTTTAACGAAATTTTTAATGGATGCTGTAGGCCCACTGATAGCTACGCTGTCAGCAGAGTTATGGTAGGCGATGTCGATGTCCGACGGAAGGATCTTCTTGAGTTTCACATAGCCAAGTCCGACAGTCGCCATGGAGCCTAAAATCACCGTTGTATCTGTGAAAGCGAGACCGCTCAAATATGCCGACAAAATCATCTGCTTCGCAGTTAAACAGCCGTCCGCATAGGCGCATCCTAGTTCGCCTATCGAATGGCCAATCATGTAGTCCGGTACGATGCCTACTGATCGCAGTACATCCACAATACCTATCTACAAATTACACATAAAAGTATCTTAATTCTTATTTTTTGTAAAATTAAAATAGCAAAAGAATAAAATAAATAATAGAGTGATCAGTAGTCAGAACTTACTTGAACTGCGGCAGTACCCACAAACCAATTCAAAGTGTTGTGGAAGATTGCATTGTCTTTGCTGTTAATTATGTTAATAATATTAATGCCATGTGGTTTTAAAATTGCGTCGCATCTTTTCATTGCTTCGGCAAATGCTGGTAGACGCAGAAGAGCCTCTCCTAAGTTCAAAAAAGAAAAGTTGGAAGTTGTGAATAATGGTTGAAAACATTGCGATAATAAACTATGAACCAGTCTGTTGTTGTAAAATATGGCCATTGACTGCGAATGTCAAGTTAACTCACCCACTGTAGACCACTGAGATCCCAATCCTGAAAAGACGAAACATAACGGTTTCTTTTCTCCTGAGTAATGACTGATTTCCCTGACGCGATTTTTCACCAGACCGCGTGGCGGAAGAATAGTGTAGCCTCTGTAGAGGTGGCCTTTCATGTCTTCTGAATGAATGTCGTGCAGCAGCCTTACATATTCAACGTCACATGGACGACTTTCGACCTGTTAAATAGCATTTTTTTAAACACAGTAAATATTTTTTTTATAAGAATAGATCATTCTCTAACGTCGTTTAAAAGAGCCTCAACAGCCTCCTGCGTACGACCAGACACGGCTACAAGTCGTGGCAGATTATCATTAGGCTGTCCGCCGTTGATTTTTTCCTTGGGGTTCGACTTTAAGAGGATGTGAGCATTGGCGCCACCGAAGCCGAAGGAGTTAATGCCGACATAACCGCCTTTCCACGGTGTCGGTTCAGTCACTACTCTCAGTCGACCTTTCTGCAGAGCATCCACGCCCTGACGGAGTTTCTTCAGATGAAGATTCGGAGGTATTAAACCGGTCTCCATAGCTATCACCACCTTCGATTAAAGAATCAAATAAATTAAAGCAAAGATGATAAAAGAGAAAATAAGGCGTAAAGTTATTTTGTTCCGCCCAGCGGGAAAAAAATTTAAAAGTGAGCAAAGCAGCAGGTTCATAAAAGTGATGTCAATTGCGAAAATTTTAAATATTGCTTTTTAGAGCAAAAAAATGTAAAAATCGTGCTTGCATTACAAATAAATTATTCGTGCCTCTTAACAGTCTTATCAATTGACCGTAGAGCAAAGAAAAAATTACTTTGTATCTGCTAAGTAGGTACAAAGTCAAAAATAGTTTCTTTTTTGAAAAAATAATTGTGGGAGTTTGTTAAAGTAATTCTTTTGGTGTATGGTTTGCACTCACCTTAGCGATGGAACAGATAGCAGATGCAGGCTCGGAGTGGCCGAGGTTAGACTTGATCGAGCCCATCCAGAGCGGTTTCTTGCGTCCGGTGCAGAGCATCTGGTCAATGGCACTGATCTCCACTGGGTCACCGACCTGGGTACCCGTACCATGAGCCTCGATATAGTCAAGGATCGTCGGAGGCAGTTCGACTTCCTTATAGAACTCCTCGAGCAGTTTGCCCTGCATGATGCTGGAAGGGTAAGTGATGCCCTGCTCCTTAAAACCGTCGCAGTTGGTCTTGCTGTGCACAAACGTCGCGTACACGCGCTTCGCATTCTTCGCCTTCTGCAGGAAGACTATTGAGACCGCCTCGCTCCGCACGTAACCATTCGCCGAATCATCGAACGACTTGCAACGACCGTCCGGTGATAACACACCTTTCAAGAAATATTTGTTCGTTAGTTCATTAACCACTAATTTATAGATACAGAATAAAGTTATCCATTAATGTATGGCGAAAGAAAAAAAAAGCGCAAGTAACACACCGAGTCGGCTAAATTGAAGTGAGACTGCGGGACGGAGGCAGAGATTGGCGCCGCCCACGAGTGCCGAATCGCAAAGGCCTTCGCGTATCGCTCGATAGGCGTGTTCCATTGCGTAGAGGCTGGAACTGCAAGCTGTGTCAACTGCATAACTTGGCCCAATGAGGCCCAAACTGTGCGAGATGCGACTAGCCAACATTGATCGGTTGCAGCCCATTATTCCTAATCCGTTAACCTGTAATTTAGCAATTTCATTTTACTTATAGATTTTAAAGCAAAAAATATGTATTAATAAAATAAACCATTTATTATTTTATTTATTTACGAAAACAAAAGTCACCGAGGTAATCATCACCGAGGGCAGAACATTGTGTTGTTTGGTTTTTAAAAACCAAAGAAAATGTAGATGCGGGAAGGCAATTTTCTAACCATGAATTTTACATCCCCTTAAGGATTATCGGATAATGGACAATTTATTTACATTCTCATTACCTGCAATTTGTCTTCAAACCACGTATCCTCGCTCTCTGAAAAACAAGCGCCGATGAAGACGCCGGTTTTGCTGCCGCGCATTTGCTGAGGGTTGACGCCGGCGTCAATGATAGCCTCGTACGCTTGCTCCAAGAGAATGCGCAACATGGGCTCCATGGTGTGGGCCTGTTTGAAATGCATTCCAAAAAATGACGCATCGAATTTTTCCAAAGTGTTCAATTTGCCTGTGTCCTGTGGGATGTCGACATACTCTGCAATGTAAATTAATTAATTTATAATCTATATTTTTAGAAATGTAAATATCCCTGGTAGAAACGTTCATCAACCATTGGCCACATTTCTAAACCAGCTACCTCGTCATCTAAATTTGATTTGAATACCTCTAAACTTAAGATGTTATTGGTACGATACCTCAAGTTTATGGGCTGCAGATCAAATTTAATTGAAAAACGTTAATTAAATCTTGTCATTACTCACGCTTTGTCCAACGTCGATCATCATCCGAAATAAGATCTACTTTGTTCATCAAATTTTCTTGAAGCTGCTTTATATTATCCGAGTCTGGAAATTTTCCGGCGATGCCACTGATCGCAATTTCACCATCATAAGGTACTTTCAACATTGATGGTATGGTTTGCACTTGTTTGTCTTCGATGACCGACATGTTTTTCCTTTTTCGATATCAACCTTATTGCATCAACGCCCAAAATTCTGATCCTGTTTCCTTGATTCCCCTCCTCGATTAAAAATTCAACGAATAAACTTCTTGCGCCTCATGAGTATAATGTATAATATCATCCCTTGAGAAGCTAGTGCAGAAATTTTCGTCCACTAGGTAGTTGATCGTTCCTTCGAGGAAGGCACTTGCCTTAAAAAAGGGGACTGACAAACTACTAGTTCGAGGTGCGGTTGCAGTGAACAACAAGCAACTGACTGTCGCGCCCGGAGCTTTTATATAACATCCCTTCCCACAAAATCGACTTCCCGTTATTCATTTTGACATAAGCTCGGATCGACTACCGTATCAATAAGTTCCTATTACAGATTTTCACGATCATAAGGCACTTTCAGTATTACAAACTTCGCTTTTGGATTTATACTCTATTTTTTTACAAGTTATGTGCATTGAAGGGGAAGAAAAAAATTGTCGAAACATTGTCATAAATAAATATCAATCCTGTCTTTCATCTGAGTACTCAAATTCCATTATAAATTTGAATTCAAATTCACTGTATATAAAGAGGTCGTTTGAAGAATGAAAGATCTTTCTATTATTTCATATGCAAAATAAACTTTTACGATTCACCGCTGTTGCAAGGTCAGTGTCAATTCTATTCAAATCATCGGTCATTTCATAACATTTCCTGTTATTGGAAACAATGTACACTCATCCGAGTTTAATTCTTGTAAAACGAGCCTCCGGAATGGCAAAATTATCTGAAAAATCACACGCATAAAAATTTCCATTTTATTTTATTTTTTATTTTTACATCTAATTATTTGGTTGCCGTTGTGATTTACGATCAGTTAGGTTCTAAGAGAATAAAATTTGGTCTAGTATACATTCAAGTGATAGGAATAAATTTGACAAATATTTTGTAACCTAATTAAACTACTCAATTTATTCGCTAACCCACAAATAATATTGTAGATTTATTAATCGAACAGTTAATTATAGCAAACGAAGCGTTTATTCCCTTATAGTTTATGTTTATTGCATGTCTTATTCATACTACCTATTAAATAAAAATTATTGGTTTTTAATAGTAATGCAAATTCAAAATGTAGAAATTGTTATACTTTTGGTATGATTTCCGCATTAAGCGTTATTTTGAGAACTGTACAAGTCTAAATCGTTTCCTCATTCTCTTTCGTATGTTATTATTATTTCGCTCGAGACTTATTTTGACCCACATTTCATTTAAATTTCAAAGAAAACAAAATTTAAAATTTATAACTTTTGATGTATAAAGCGAGTGTGAGAAAGTGGTATAAATTAAGGTGACTTGACGATTGTTTTTTTATTTCTGTACGATTGCGAAGAAAATTTAACAGTTGATTTTTTACGTCGTATAGGTAATATTTAAGTCTCAGACGATTTTTCAGACGGTGCCGAAGCGGAACCGAAGTAACTCAATTATTTATTCACTAACATACATTGTATTCTTAGTCATGAGAAGTAGAAAGAGGCAGATACTAAAAGGCAATGCTGCATTTACAATTTCTTTACATTTTTCCTTTGGTTATCTAAACAAATTCATTCGAAGAATAACTGTTTCCCTATTTTCTTTAAATTTAAAATTTTTCAAAATTAAATAAGGAGGTAACTGCAGTAAAATAGAAAAATAAAAATAATAATTTACTCAAAGTATTCCAACTGTGGAATTCAGAAATAATTCTACCCTATTTTCCTTTGTGAATGTAGGTAGAAATAATTAAACAGCGGAATGTAAAATGATGGCCTAGAAAATCATTACGTTATTCGACTTTATATTATGCACTTCGTTAGTTTAAAAGTACCAATTTATTTTCCATTCGTCAGTTTAATAGTTAATTGCTTACATAAATTCCGAATTCCCCTTTAAAAAAAGTGATGACCTTTGTTGTAACTTGTAAAGCATTTAATTCATGAACGGTATAGTCGCCCTGTGTGTAAATTTAGGAACGCCTCAAATTTAGTAATGCAATTTTTCAAATTAATGCCTCCAAAATTTAAAAAGTTTCTTAGAAGTTTTGTTTGCTTAAAAGATTACAGAAATAAAGATTAATTTTTCTAATTGTTATGAATTTTTTTATTAAATAGTTTTCTTTAAAAACGAATGCCGTTGTATATTTTTTGAGACGAGGAAGCGCGATAGTTTAGATAGCAAATAAAAAAATGATAGTAACCTCCAAATGACCTATCGCCTCCTAAACAAATTTAATCATCAATTACTGTGGTCAATACCACGCGGGCGATAAGGGCGGCAAAGAAAAAGGGCAACTGCAGCGGGACCGTCGAAAGACAGTCGGGCGCAAAGCTTTGCGGCTCGGAGATCATGTTTGGCCGGGCGCGGCTGTTTATAGCCCTCGCCGGTAGACACAGAGACGAAATCCGCGCCTGTGTGCTCGGGACAAACAGGGGGTCATTGCGGAGGGAGGCAAAGAGAAGCGGTAGGCGCGTTACACACTGCGCGGCCGTCGCCTGATATGCCCCCGGGAATATGCTGCTCTCGCTACTTTGTTGCCTGCTTGCGTACCATCCACGTGGCGGCCGTTCTCTCCGCCAAGTCCGCCTCCTTGGTACACTCGCCCGCTCTCAAATGCATCTGCGTCTTAGAGTTTCAGCTCCGGCATTTGTTACACCGCTGAACGGATGTTTCATGGCTTGGGGAATTCTAGTATATGATTGCGTTTTCGGGTGCTTAAAAAATAAGTTAAATCTTATTAGCAAAATGACGAATTAATTGAAACATATATTGAAAACAAAATAGGTATTTTTAACTAACTATTTCTTTGAATCAACTAAATATTTCTCTGAAACTAGTAAATATATTATTGTTCCGATCTAAATAATTTAATTCAGTACCGAATCTTAAACTATATAATCTAAGAAATTTTCGTTGTATATATCGTAGCCTCTAACGAAAAAAAGCACATAACTTTTTCCTCTAACGAAAAAAAGCATATTTCACTTTTTTCCAATGAAAACTAACACAATTCAAATTTACCGCGAAGAAAAGCACATTTGGAAATTTTGCCGTTTTCTTTCCATTGAAAACTCACAAAATC
>UXGC01000431.1:9389-113245 GCA_900480045.1 Eurytoma adleriae
AAAAAAAGTCATTCCTACAACCGAGAGATCCGCAGAAAATCGTACGCGATCCCCCATCCAGCAGAGCGTACAACGAGCGATGCAAAAAAGAGGCGTTAGGACCGAAAGAGCGTCGGTCGCGCTGCCGGCTGTAACCTTGGTATCCGCGCTCGCGGCCGCAATGTCAAGCTCGAGAGAGTGACTTCCGATAACGGTTATAGGAGTTTAAAAGGCCTCCCCGGTCTCTCTTTCTGCGGCGCGGCCGGCTGCTGCGCGCTCCGGCCGTCATTGCCGCGCCGCGGCGGCCCGGCCGACGTTAATAAGCAATTGACCCTCGACCGCGTGTGCGCCGAGCCTCCGTGTGCATACAGTCCGCGAGCACCCGAGGCGTGTGTGAGTGCCCGCATTGTCGGTCCGAGTAGGGCCCGCGCTTTGTGCGCGCTGTGCCCGCGGGGGCACCTACGCGCCGCGCGTTAACCCATTTCTTATCGGAGCTGCGCGCCGGTGAGCCTTGCCGCTCGCTCGTTTTGTATTTTTGGTTCTTTTTGCGAAGAGTTTCAAAGCAAAACCGTGAGAATTGAATGATTAACGTAATCCGTTGTACTTTTTTTCATTTTTTTTACGTATTCTTTTAATGACATTTTCGAACATTTTGATTTTGCGAATTGGAATTTAAGACATTCATATGAAAACATTTGTATTTTGACGCCACTGAACCTGATGTTTTGTCATTAATCAGTCAAGTCGCTGCTTTAAATACTTTGCACCATCCTGCCATCGTTTTTTAAAAACAGAATCTCTAATTTGTTGATCCGCTTATTGGAGGTGCATGGGCAAATCTTTGCATTCGCAAGTGTTCTCGTGTTAGATTTTTGTATTTTTATAAACAATGCTTTTTGTACGATTTTTAAACAATATGGAAAATAAGCGAAGCCCAGTGAGGATTCGGGTATTGGGTCGTTCAGTGGCTTGATGCTTAATGATGTTCAGTGAAATTCACTAATTTTAATACTATACACTATAATTAAGGGTGTAATAAAAATCCAAAATAGATGCCTTGATTGGTTATCGGGTCATTAGGCTGCACACGCGTAATTCTTAATTATAGTAGAACGGTGATGTACTATTAAAAAAATGAATCACCTCATCAGTGGTGCCACGAATGACAAGTAGTTCCTCATTGAAAATCTAATTCATCAGCAATGAAACGAGTGCAAATTTTCTTACATACAGTGTTTTATCACATAAACATGTTTATTTACATTAATATTATACGATGTATTGTTTGAAACTTGAAAGAAGGAAATAAATGCAGTCATTATTATCGTAGGATGAAACGAGAAATGAAAAAAGTAAACTCGGCAAGTTAATATGTATGAGTTCTTCTTAAAGTATATTAGGAAGTTTCCTCATTAATCGACTGTTCCTGTCACTTAATCGTCGTGACGGTTAATTGCGCTGCGCGGAAGAGGTCCAAACAAGTAGAATTCGGTTTCGGGCGCAGACAATAACAATTAGGGTCACAACATGCGCATTCTAAGGTAGACATACACACCCAGTGATCTTTCATTATTCAATATCACTTTGCTTCACAATACACCGCTGGAACAAAAACACTTGTGTACTAAATTTAACTAGGACAAATATTCTTGTTACTTTGAAACTTTCATTTATTAAAAAAAAAGAAAAAAAAAATAATCCACGCGCAAACTAAAATTTGAATCATTGGAAGTAATTGCCGTAATGTCGCTATACAAAGGCAACTTCATTGTCTTTTGACTTTGAATTTCTAACACGCTTTGTTAAAATGTTATGTAATTAGAGGCTTAATTATTGAAAAGAACAGATGCTTTGAACGTTTTAATGAAAAAATCGCTATAAAGATTAGACCGTAGCCGTGACCTAATGTATTGAACAAGGAATTCTAGCTTGGGCGTTGGACGCGCTGTGAAATTTATGGCATGAGAAAAGGAAATCATCACTTGAAAGTGCCTCTTGAATTTTTTACACTCTCGAGCTTTGCGCGGATTAAGTTAGCAAAATTTATATATTATCCAATTGATCAAGTTTTTTTCCAGGATTTTTTTCTGCGTTTATCATTTACAGTTCCGCAATAGCCTCGAGCGCGATTTTTCCCGAGATTTTTACTCGTCTGTCGCTATATATATGCAGACTGCTTATTTTTTTCCGTACTCATTGCGCAATATCGCTCTTTATTGGTCACACGTTTTATCGCCAGCTGTGAAAATATTGTCAATAAATTGTATAGACAAATTTTACGATTGAGTTTACTCATATGCGCTCGAAGTCCACATTCGTAAATTTTATCCGAACTCATCTTTGACGATATACGCCAATACGCGATAATTAACATTAAATTTCGACGATAAAAAATGTTATCGCGTTTTAAAAATCTATGCACAATCCTTTTGAAGAAAAATTCAACCGACAGCTTGCCGTATAAAATACAATGTGCGCCGTACGTATACAATCGTCCAACCGATTCCTTGCATCCCTAAAGTTTCGCGAAAGCGAAATTGCATAAATTTTCCACCTGCTTTTTGTGCATTACTTTTGCTTTTTGTGCAAAACTAAAATTACCCAGCGATAACGGTATTAGGGTCCCGGTCGTAGGAGAAAAAAAAGAGAGATCAGCAAATAAGAGGAGTCAATTCATCGTAGCTCGTGCGCAAAAAACAATGCAGTTATACACTCGTTCTAGCGCTGTCGAGGCTGATATCGTTTAACAGTTAATGAACGTCCATCCGTTTTATTAAAGTCGATAGCGGCGGTGGTGCCGGCGGATTCGCGGGAGGAAATTGCGATACTGCAGGACAATTGAATTACACCGTCCGATTGATATTCTGCGTGGATTTAGCTTATCCATGGGAAGCGAGTAGTACACTTCTTTCAAGTAAATATACAATTGCCCGCAAGTTTTTCACTACCTTGAAATTTACAAGTCGACACAATTTGATGCAATAGATTGTTGGTATTGTAGGGGAAACCACCGCTAGTTTTTCCTTTTTTTTGCTGCACATATTAACCGATATATGCATTAGAATGAGACATAATTGCAACCTTTATGAGTATTTTAAAGAGAAGTTGCTCATCTCGTATGTGAGAATTGAATCGCGGACAGTAATTCGTTACTAATCTGAAATGGGGGCAAAATTATTAAGATTTGAAGTGACGATTGACTTGGTCATTGCTATTTTCATAAAATCGATAAATTTAGAGTTTAATTTATTGTATTTCCTATCTTATCGTTTGTTTGATGAAAAACTTGCCGACAAAAGCAGAATAGTGTATAAATAGATTTGTGGTCCACTTTTGCGGAGGTATAGTATCGAGTTTTCATTTTTTTCTGCCGCAGCGAGGATAACGACACAGAGAAGACGCAGGAAAATCTCATATTAATAAAAAGAGCAAATCACGCTCACCGAGTCACGTGCGTCGGCTTTCTACTCGAAGAAACTTAATACACTCCTCAGAGACACTTACAGGCAATTTTCACCGAGACGCGTAACCCGAGTGCGAAATCGCTCGTTAAAGCGACGCCGGGAGATAGCCGGGAAACGAGACTTTTCGGGTCAATTAAAGCTGGAGATAAGCTCCGCGATTTTTATTAGGTTCGCTGCACGCATTTCCGTAATCAAGGCCTTTACCCTACGCGCGACCCGAATTTTAATACTTTCTTTGGCTTTTTTTATGGAATATGAATACATGAAACAAAATAATAAATTAGTTTGATTATAGATTTCTCTTTGTTTTTATAAATTTAGTAAAATTAATGAAACTAATTTGATTTTGAATTTGGTTCAGGCGTAATTGAACTTAGGCGTGATAATTGCGAAAAATTGACATGACACAATGATGACATCGGGTAGCTTTGACTTCTGACATCACGATCTTAAGATGTTTAAATATGGAACTTCACAATGATCGTTATTGCAAAAAATTGCTAAAATAAAAGTAGATATTTCTTATGTTTCAGTGAAATTAACATCGTAAATTAAGACAAAATGTTTATTTATTTATTTTTCGAGTCAATTATTACGGCGTAAATTCATTGTGTAAAAAGAGGAGAAAATGACCTACACTAAGGGTGAGATGACTTGAGAAAAAACGAGATTCAACGAAAGCATAGAAGTCGGGCCCTTTTTAGTTGTTCATCATGTTTAGGCGAGCAAAAACGAGTGAGAAATGGAATTTATTTGTTTTTCTAAACAAGAGGGAAAATATTTTAATATTTGATAAGAAACAGTAGTGATATGACTTAACGCCGATTAGACAATCTAAAATAAGCGAAGAACTTTATTTTTGCCCGAGCAAAGTATACGCGCCGATTATTTTGGTCGGTACGAAGGCGGAAAAAGAGTGACCCAGCCGCGAGCACGGGTTTTGCGGCTCGTCGCTACATGTGTATCTTTCGCGTGTGCGAAGGGAATTAGACAGCGCGAAAAAGCCGAGGAATTTATGTGCGCGTCGCAATACCACGAGACTCGCGGGTTAAGACATTTCACGCGCGCGCATCGATTTTCGCTCCATTTTCGACAACTTTTAAATGTGCGTCAAAGGGGCGAGGAGTTTAGAGTGGTGTGCACTTGCGTCTGAACTGTGGGTCAACGAGAACGTCTCGTTGAAATTTTTCAAAAGTGTAAGGTGGCGCGAAATATAGGACGGTGCTTGGAAAACGCGGTAATTTATTCAAGAGGGTCGCAACTACATTAACTAACTTAAAGTTTATTTCTGAAAAAACGTTTTATTACAAAAATATGTACTAAAATGCTACGCTACCCTCCCGAAATTATTAAAGGTACCAATATTAAAATTTAGACAAAAATTATATGCGAAAGGTGAACATTTGCGATGGTTGCATCTGTTGTCTTATCGTTGAAGAGAGGATTATTATTAGCGATATTTTTAGTCTGCAGGATGGGGTCTGTCCCTGTGTACAGCCTATAAATAGCCGCGACTAAAGCCAATCCCGACTCAATTATTCCATTAAGGTATTTAGGTGACGATCGGCCGAATGTCAATTTAGAAATATTCCGTGCTCTTATATGAACCGCCGTCCTGCCTTCTTTTGCAAACTAAAACATCGTGTACGAAAAATTGCAAATATAAAATCTCTGTGTACTGTTTAGTTATTGCAATCAATGGTTTTTATCTTATAAAATGTAAAGTACTTTTATCGCGGCCATTTGAGACGATTGCATTTTCGGCCGCGTTTATAAATAAATAAAAATTTGTATGTACCTCATTACGGAGGAAAATAAAGAATACCTTAAACCGCATGTTTGTCGTAGGATCTGGCATATTCTTTATTTTTATTTCTCTATTTTATTTCTCTCTATAGGTGTATAACATACTGTTTTGACAAGAACACTAACATAAAGTTATATAAGTAAATTATCTAACTACAAGTGCAGTGATAAATTGTAAAATGATTTTTTTAGCACGTTCCTTAAGTCAGTTTTGTACGTAAATGTTCTCATTTGTAATTTAACGATATACATCAATATTATTAAAAATAAAATAATAGTTCCAGTTAGTTTCGCGTTAAATATTAGTCCAAAAATAATACTTTGCTGGTAACGAAGATATCAACACTTTAGATGGATTCAAAATAAAACTTAGGTCTTATCTTAAAAAAAAACAACTAATTCTCAAATAATATTAGTCAGAACCCTATTTCGATTTCATAATTTCGTTAAAAAACTGTAAATAGAATTACATTTTACACCTACAACAACCTACTAATATTCTTAAATTATACACTTTGTCAATTTGAGCAACAATATACTTTAGTACCTATAGGTACTTACTACTAATAATACTCACTACTTAATACTTACTTAATAATAATTATAAGTATTATTTACTCAAGAGCCACTTTTCCAAGTGAAACTCGGTACTTGTGCATGCAATAAACGCGGGAAAATTTAAAAAGAAAAAAGTAGCGCGAGCGCCTGAAGAGGCGCAACCAAACTAACTCGCGCGCCGGTCGTGTTGCAGGGCGGCGAACGACATGCGGCTCCAGCGCAAGTGCAGCCCGATCCGCGCCGCCGTCACCGGCCAGCAGCAGCAGACGCAGCCTCACCCGGTCCGCGACGACGAGCAGCGGCTGCGCTTCCAGGACAACCGATTCCTCACGACCCTCGTCCTTGGCAGGAACAGGTGAGCTCGAATTTCACGATTTTACGATCTAATTCCATTGTTTCTTTCTTACACTAAAAATAGGGTGCACGTCGAAGGCAGGAGGAAGTTAACTTGCTGATAAGACTTATCATCGCTACGCTCAATTTGAGATTTTTAAGGGGAAGTACCTTCGTGGGATTGCTTTGCTTTCACTTCTGTGATTTTGTACGTTAAAGGAGCTTACTAATTATGAAAAAACAAATTGGTATTGTTACAGTGCCTTTTTTTATAACAGTATAACATTCGAGGGCGAAATTAGGCCAATAATAAAAAGCATTTATTAAATAGTTTATTTAAAATCAACATCATTACATTTTTGTAAGGTATTCTTTCTCATTGTAATATTATATAGGTATTTATTTATTGTAAAACATTCTTCGTAATTCAGTTTGTTGTTAAAAAACGTTAAAATTTCCTTTTGCAATAGTTAATTTCTTGACAAGCATATAGGCGAAAATCACTGTTTAGAAAAGCCTGTCATTGTTTATTCATATCGCAAATACAAAAACAATGGAAATAAGTAAACTTAATTTAATGTTATCGATAACATGTCGCATTGAAAAAATTTCCCGTACAAGCGTAACAGTTGCGTAGTACTTATAAATAACTTTTACAATTTCGACAATGAAATCGTATTCACTTATCTATGAACAGTTGTTCCCTGTTTGCGTGCGATCAATTTACTTGAAATATGTAATCTGGGCGTATCTAGGTATTTTATTTGCTTATTAAACATCCTCAACACACCTGTATTGTAATTTTTGAGTATACAAATTTGATAAATTAATGTTTAAAAAGAGAGAAAATTCAAAATAAGTGTAAATTTAATATAAACTCAGTTGTGCTCATTGCACTTTAAAGTTCAGATGCTATAAAATTATAATTAATTTTACAATGTACGAATGTAAGTGAACATGCGGTTTTTTATGTGTAGTAGTTTAACAGTTCTGCGTTTCTTGTAGTTTATCACATAATTTTATCTTTTTTTAACTGCATAGAACGTTTACTTAAACCTGTTTTGCGCGGAAGCTTAGACATACTGAAGTAGTAACGGATGTGGATAAAAACAATGCCATAATTCTTACATATTTATCCTTTTATTTAAACTTAAAAAAACTATCGAACGATTGGAAAAAAAATATTTTTTCTTCCACTTTTTTATTTCTTCATATATAACAAACACATTTAATCTCAGATACAAACCATAATATTTTTGTTAAATAACGAAGAAAAATCCAAACAACACGTAAATATTAACTAACTTTACTTTATCAAACGAACAAGCTCACTTTATAACAAACGCAATGTACATACAATGTTTCACCTGCTCCTATGAGACACATCTGCGCCTCAAATATACAGGCGCACGCTCGAGCGCGCGCGCGCTAAAAGTCAGCCGACAAAAAGCTCGCCAGTCCAAGGCCTGGCGCGCGGGGGCCTTGCGCTTTTTCATCTTCTTTCTTACCTACACGTAGGCCGGCTCGCCTAACTGGCGGGTTCCGCGTCGCGCCGAAACTCTTCAAAGGCGGCGCGCCCGCCTGCCGAGCGGCGGAACCGATAATTGCTAATTAGCGGCGGCGCGCGTCTTCGCCGTAATCGCTTTAGCGACACGTGCGCGCCTACGGCGCGGCCGCATTTGCTTACCGGCCGCCGAGTACGACGCCCGCGCGCGGCACTGCGTCTTACAACTGCACCTCGAGGAAGCCACTGGCGCCTGCGGATACGGACGCTGCGAGGCGAGTAACTATATTTTTTTTTCTTTAAAACTTTCGGTGATATGCGCTGCGAGTTTTAGTATAGTGAGCGTGGAGTTATTGTTTTATGACACCGATTTCGTTGTTATTGTTGGTGTTATGCAGGGAGCTTTTTGTTTATAATTACTGTTTCCAAGATGTTGAAGGTGATAAGGAAGAAAAATTTATAGGCGTTGCGGATTGTGCCAAGGTTTCATTTTTATACGCAAGTAATTATATAAAAATTCTAACTTGTTTTTTATTAATTTGTCAAAGGAATGCTTTTTAATTTATTTCTAAATTGCAATATATTAGCGTTGAACGTTTTTTTGCAAAATTACTTACTAATAGTTTCATTTGGCTTAAATGAATGTGACACGTGTATAAGTATGTGGCGCTTGCGTTAAAAATAAACTTTTAAAAATAATCTTTATTTCGTTATGAGAAAAACGCTAAATAGTACAGGTATTGACGCGTGAATATGACGGAGTGTAAAGTAAAGATAAGTGTTAATTTTTTCTTTAAATTTTAACGTAACGTATACGACTGGTTAATTAACTGTTAACAATATTTTCGCATTTTTAAAATAACATAAAAAGGAGAACACAATTTATTAAAAAAATATATTATACGTGAAGAGTATATTCTTATTACAATAAAAATAAATGAATTTTTTAATTATAACAACGTAGAGTTTTAACGTAGAGCTTGTAAATATTTGTTAATCGACTTTGATGTACGATATAGTAACACGTTATTATGCTGTAAAATAAGCTGTAAATGCTAATTGGTGCTAGCATAATTTGTAATGCTTATTAACTGCTTTGACTGCACTGATTTTTCGTAAAGTTAATGTTTTTATTGCTCTCTAATGGCCTGTAAACGTTTAATAGTACCTTGGCATTTAGTAATACATTTAGGAATATTACTGTTATTGTATCTTAGTCCTATACGTTATATAGCTATTACATTATAACTACTTCTAGGTAACTATTTTATTGTCGTCGCTTAGATAAAAGATCTGTTTTAATGGAAATTTTTTTATTAATTTTAAAATCATGAATTCATAAAATATAGAATATTGAAAATATTTCGACTTGTGTATATCTATACACAAAATTTGTATACTTTGTTTCATTGATTATTGAGTATCACTCAACTCTACTTCTAATTGTATTCATTATACGTATGTTAATGAATTAAATATTTAACCTACGCAAAACGACACGGGATGTTGCATTATACGGGAAAATAAATAATCAACTTTTAAGAATGGATTATATTGCAATTTTAAATCCAGCTTTAAATTTGTTAAAATAATTTATATGAATTAATCTTATATAACTAAAAAAGTTCTTATTTCACGAAAATAATCACTTGTAAGCATATATCAATGAAACAGTTTGTTTACATCATCTACATATGAAGTGAGTGGAATTTTATGAATTTCGATGTAACGTATTCCACTTCACTATTAAAAATTTTGTGTAAATCGAATTTTTGTGTATTATCTCTGAGGAAAAACAGAAATCACACACGCTTCATATATTTTATTTACGATGAAAAGTTACACAAAAAAGTGTTTATGTAAATCTTGTGTACATTTAAGTGAACTTTTTTGAACAGCGTAATATAATTCAGATGTAACTATAGCGACGCTCAATTTTGTACAGCGTACGAAAAGAATGCAAATGTTTAAACTCACAATGCGAATTCCTTGGGCTCGAGTCATTTTCCGGCAGCGACATAAAACGGGGGAGCGCCGACACTTCCGCGCACTATCAATCTCTTTTTATCCGCTACTTCCGCGCGCACCTCGCTCGGCCGAAAATCAGAGCCGCGAGCCCCGGCCGGCGACCCTTTTATATCTGGCCGCTTGACGGCTTATCCGCGATATGTAGGCGATCGGCCGCGTCGTCTTCCGAAAAATCCCAGCGCAAATATCCGGAGCGCTTATTAGATTTTTCGCCGCTATCGCGCACAAATTGGATTCCCTAATCGAGCTAATTGAAAGGAGTCGCGGCCGCGCGCGCGCACATGTGGCTCGTTTCGCGCGCGATCGTTAACGGGCTTTTCGCTTTTCTCGCGGCTTCGCAAGCGCGCCGCTTGACCGGGGAGGCAAGAAGTTCGCGTGCTAATGACGCAACCTCGTGCTTGCGGGAGTCAGTGAGCCGCGACTTGATTTTTCGTTAATTGGTTTAGCCGAGTAGTTGAGGATAGTTTTTAAATTGTTTTTACGCTTTGATTAATGACAATTGTTATCTTGAAGGGAGATGGATTGAAAAATTGAAAATTTAAAAAGGTGACTTATTTTGCATTGAATTCGGATAAAAAAAGTGCGTGTGCTATGACGCAAGAATTACACATCTTTTGCGTGAATCTGACGTCACTTGATAAGGATTTCAAACCGTATCATGCATGCTTATTTCGATTGCAAAGATATCGCTTTTGTGTATTTATAGTATTGATTTTTGATTCGATAATTGCATAGACTTTCAGCTTTCATGGTTTTTGTTCGGAAAAATAATTTTTATGTACAATTTAAATTTATCAAAGTAGTAAATTCAATAAAATTAATATCAATATTTTGAAACATACTAGTCACTATAATAATTTTTGTAATTTTCCGGCTTTGTTCTCACTTTAGCAAAAACTATTTAGTAATTTTCAACTCAAAATTTTAACTTAATGAATTTAATCTTAAAAATAAAAGCAACTTAGGAATTGAAATGTTCAAAATCTGGCAGGGACGAAGAGCCCGAGAACAGCCAGCAACGAGTAATTGTTAAAGCAGTATGCGAGAGAAGACTGGTCGCATGTGATCAAAACGAGCGCGCGAGCAATAAGCGACTAATCTCCATCATCGCGATCGGCGCGTCCCGCCCAATAATTGACTCGCGCCCGTCAAACTCTCTCCGAACGATAATCGCGCGCGTCTAACGCATTTATTTGTTTGTCCCCTCTTCCCGGTCGACGCCTCACGTGCCTCGTCGTCAGGCCGCGGAGGCTGCAGCGGTCGCGTCTTTGAACCTCGCGCTCAGTTTTCGAGGCGCGGACGCGCTACGTGCACGGCGGGAATCGTTTTCGCGGTTGTTTTGACAATTTCGCGCGGAGATAACGAGGATATATAGGCTTGGCTTGCGGTGGTTAATCATTGTGAGTGCATTTGCTTCTTCGAGATTTTACATTTAGATTTTTGAGTGCTGTGAGTGGAAGAATCTGCTTGAAGTAAAGAGCATTGTATCTAATTCAATTTTAAATTTCTTTTTTTTTTTTTAAACAACTAATTCAAATTTTTATAACTGCGCGTAGTGAAGGGCATGTAATGTACTTGCGATTATTTACATTTACATGTACAATCTAATCGTATACTTGAAGGAGGTTTTTAAGTTCTCTAACACAATCATTTTGATTTCATTCAATAGGACATTAAAGCGCCAACTGTATATGTAATGAATACTTTTTGAAAATTTTCAAATCAAAGTTATTTGAATGAGATTGCATCACCTGTCTAGATATCATCGCTGTTATCAAATCAGCTGTTCACACAGTTGTGTCAATTCAACACGTAATAATCATTTGGCATTGTACTGTATTGATTTATTAGCTTGTCCGTTTTGTTAAATGAGATTTGTTAAGTATGTGCCGCTCATTGGTCACGCAAGGGACATATTATTACGTATACACGCTTGTTTTTACAGCAATAAAATTAAAGGGGTACAATTAAATTGTAAAGATTATTTCATTTTTGCATATACTTTTATTTGATTTAGATACTGATAATTTGTTGAAAAAGACACAGTCTTAAATATTTTCTTCGTTTTCAAGTCGTGTCATTTCAAAGTAATATCTTGAAAATCAAATTATTTTTTTCCATTCTGGTATGCTATATATTTTTTTTTATAAATTACAAAAAAATAATATTTGAATCATAATTTCGTAATTTTATGACCCTTACAATTCAATTTAAAAATTGAATTTTCTAAATAAAATAGAAATTGAACTTAATTTAGCAGTTCTGTTTTACAATTTAAATGAAACAATTTCCTATTTAGATTCTTTTTACATTGTAAACCTTCATCATTGTTAATGCATAGTGAAACAAGTGATGGGTATTCCGCACATGGACCATTATAGTCCTTATTCATAGAATATTTATAATTATCCCATTTATTGGTGGGATGATTCACTTCAATTTGTTCAGATCGGTTACATTAATCCCGATCTCATATTATGAATGATGTGTTACTTTATTCATTCGATTCTTCTTGCTGGATTTGTAAAGTCTAACTTCTAGCGCATTTAAATGTCCATTGCGGCTTTTCAGTTATTTATTAAGATTAATTTGATTTGTACTGTATTACAGTGTTATCATGTCATATGCAAAACCTTTATACAGCCCA
Source organism: Eurytoma adleriae (assembly GCA_900480045.1). Classification (NCBI taxonomy): domain Eukaryota; kingdom Metazoa; phylum Arthropoda; class Insecta; order Hymenoptera; family Eurytomidae; genus Eurytoma; species Eurytoma adleriae. The sequence continues at coordinate 21,709 of UXGC01000431.1, forward strand.
TTTATACAGACCTTGAATAAGGAAATAAGTGAATAATAAAATAAATAAGGAAATAAATGAATAATAAAATAAATAAGAAAATAAATGAATAATAAAATAAATAAGAAAATAAGTGAATTTTTATCTTCCACAGGAAAATATCGCCAGACATCCTGCCGTCGTGTTCACAGGGGGTGTTCCGCCAGCACTCGTTTCGCGCGTCGACGAACACGGGGGCGGTGAGCGTCACCGGCGCCGGCGGTTCCACGGCGACGACGATCACGACGTCGACGACGACGACGACGACGTCGACGCGCTCGCAGCTGCTCGCCTCTTCCAAAAATACCATCAAGTCGTCTCTAGCCGCGCTGCTCGCCGACAATAACTTATCCGGCGTCAAAAGTGCCCGACAAGCAGTGAGTTCTCTTTTTTTACGGGCTCGTATAGAGCACCGAGCGACGTATGCTGTACGTTTACATACGGTACTCACGGGGATACTTGTGCCTTTATTTGTTTAAAGGGGAGCGGCAGGAACGTATTGTAGCTTACGTTTTTTTAATGTCCGTTCTCCGTTTTGGAAGGTATATGGGTAATTTGCCAAGTGCGCTTTGAGCTGCGTTCTCAAATTTATTTGTGATTGTATCATTTAAATTATGTACACTTTACAAAGAATGAAATATGCTTATGGAACAGGGAGTTAAAATAAGTGATTATGCGATTGGAAAAAAAGAAAAATAAGATTGAGAGTTATTTCAGAACTTTTTGTTTAAGTTTAAAAATTAAATATGTGTTTTTAAATTTGAATAATTGTTTAAATTTGTGAAAAAAATCATCAAAAGAAAATGCATTTATATAAATTTTTTAAAGCACAGTATATCTATATAACGTACACTTAACAAATAATTAGTAATTAAAAGAATTATGCAAAGAATACATTTTTAAAAAATGTATTTTTTCCATATGATAAACAAACGCTAATTCTTACTAAAAATAAACTTAACAGATAATATACCAAGCGCGATGATTATGGATCACTTATTAGACCTACTTGGCTCTTGTTACGTGATATAAGTTAAAGTAAACACATTAATCGCTACGTTTTCAGTGTACGGACAATTAGTTTTATTTCAATGTCATTTTTCTTATAATAACTCAAAAGATATTTCATTTATATATCAATTAAGATTTTTATTTTGTTTACGATTTTATTTTTATAATTATTCGAATGAAATGAAAAATAATTTGAAAATGTTACACCAATTTTTAATTGATTCACTTTTTAAATTTATCACTAAAATGATAATCATAATAATATTACTACTCCGCATCAATGTCGGTATAGTAGGAATCCGCAGTACTACAATAGATTACCAGTACAAATGTTCGATTTCTAATCATTGAAAAATAAAAAAAGTGCAAAATACTTCCATAAACAAAATCGAAAAACGTTTCGCAATCTCATCACGTCGATCAAAAATCGAGCTATTAATAAAATTGAAAAAATGTGTGTTAACATAGAAGCAGAAGAGAAGCCCCAGCAGCGGCGGGGGCGCCTCCTCCTCGTCCTCCTCGTCGACGCGCAGCAGCAGCGGCGGCGGCGGCGGCGGCGGCGGCATTGCCCGGCGCTCGCGTTTCGGCTGCAGCAGCGGCGGCGGCAGCTCAGCACTGGCCAACAAAATGGCGACCGCGAGTTCGACGGCGCCCGCTCAGGGCTGGCCCAACTCCAAGGACGACTACGAGCTGCGCGAGGTCATCGGTGAGTCGCCCCCACCCGAGTCGCGTGGGCCGCCGCGGGCCCCGATTTCGCGGCGGTGCGACCGCAAAACGCGGCCCCACGCCGGCCTCATTACCGCCGCTGTGTACGCGCTCCCACACGGCTACATATGTTCCGCGCGCGCCTGGACGACTCCGTCCGTCTCTCTCTGGCTCGAGCGCGGGGGCCGGTTCCCCCCGCGTGATGCCTCGCGCGAGTTTTTCGCTCGATTTCGAAGATAAGATTGTGTATATGTATATGCGTCTCGGCCTGAGCGAATCTCGGAGCGAACGGGTTGAGGTGCTCTTGATTTTTTATTTTCGCTGGGAGGTTTGTTTTCACGCGTTGGGGTGGAACTTTTTTTTTTTCTGGGTGTGGGTATTGTTTTTTTTTTCATTGGGGGAGACTTTTTTTGCTTTCACTCTTGCTGTTTGATCAGCGAGCGATCGGATACTTTGGCACCCACACCTGTAGTTTGTTACACTGCCACTGGTTGGTTGTGAGAGTCATCGTTTGTAGTAACACTTGTCACTGACACTTTTTGAGGGGTTACTGATTTTTGTTATGACATTCACGATGTGGGCTATGCTTTTGATGATTTAATACCCTAGTTTAGTTATATCTTGAGGAAGTTGAATTATTTCGATTTATAAATTTTGGGAAACTATTGTTTTTTTTATTTTATGAGAATGTCTAGTTGTGCGGCAGATTATTTACTGTACGCTCATTTTCATGAGAAATTATTTCTGTAACACCTACTTACAAAGTTCTTATGCAATGTATTAGCTTTTAATAAATTATTATTTCTTTACAGAACTTGTATTCAAACGTGTAAATTGAATACATGAGATTTTAATTTAAAAAATATTGTAATAATGCACTTTAAGGTTAATCATAGAGTAATTATTCATTAAAAGCATGAAACCAGTTTAAATTGTAGATAGTAGCTGATGGAATAATAGATACAAAACATATTCATAATAATAAAATCAGTTTTTTCTATATAAAAACTCAGGAATTTAACTTAAAAAATGTAAAGTCATTTCTCATTTAAGTTTTTTATTTTAGTATTAGTCTACTACTTGTTGTAGTTGTTCTTGTCTCAATTTCTTTTTGTACCTTTTTTTTTTAAGTTTTTCTTATTTTAATCAATTAATTAAAATTTACAGGTGTTGGAGCCACTGCAATTGTTCATGCGGCTTTCTGCCTACCTCGTCAAGAAAAATGTGCAATAAAGCGAATCAATTTAGAAAAATGGAACACAAGCATGGACGAGCTACTGGTGAGTTTCGTACATATTTTTATACTTTTTTTTAGAGATTACAAAAAATAATCTTTAATCTGTTAATTTGCAGAAAGAAATTCAGGCCATGTCCTCCTGCAACCACGAAAATGTTGTAACCTACTACACATCTTTTGTAGTAAAAGAAGAACTGTGGTTGGTACTTCGATTACTTGAAGGTGGTTCTTTATTAGATATCATCAAACACAAGATGAGAACAACCAACTGTAAACATGGAGTTTTTGATGAAGCAACGATAGCAACAGTACTTCGAGAAGTACTCAAGGGTCTTGAGTATTTCCACAGCAATGGCCAGATTCACAGGTTTAAATTAGTTAAACTGATTACTGTCATTAAAAATAAAATATAAAAATCAATACTAAAATATTATTTCGTATGTAGGGATATTAAGGCAGGAAACATATTGTTAGGAGAAGATGGAACAGTACAGATAGCAGACTTTGGTGTGAGCGCTTGGCTGGCTACTGGGCGCGACCTTAGCAGACAAAAGGTTCGACACACATTTGTCGGCACACCTTGCTGGATGGCGCCTGAGGTCATGGAGCAGGTGAGAGAGGAAAGTTACACTCCATTTTCTTAGCCTGCGCGTTTCTTTCATGCTCTGTGTTAATATTAAATAGATGTTCTCTTCATTTTATTGAAAATATTCAGATAAATTGATTGTTTTGCATTATGCATGCTTATTTGTGTTCTTATTTATGTATGCATAATTTTTTTTTCAATTGTCTGAAATGTTTGCATTTGTGGAATGAGAAAACTTTGGTAAATGTAAGTGTAGCTTTATGTGCTGCTTCATTTAAATTGCATTCATATAAATTATTCTGATTATCTATTTTTTTATATATTTTATCGAGCATGAAAAATCCGGATAAAGGTTGCTTTTGCAGTGTAGCTTTTTATTTTTATTTTATATTTTTAATGCATTTAGTTATATGTATTAGATTAAGCACTTTAATTTTAATTTTAATATAAAGAAGCAAAAATAATATAAAACATATACTTATCAGTACTAGTACTCGTGTTAAGTGAAATATGTGTTTCAAAATCATTTTCTTGATGGTCTATCATCAACTAAATTTGTTTTTGTTCCATTGTTGCAATATTAGTTATTACTGCATGCTTGATTAATACCAAATTTTGCGAAAACAAGGTTTATAAATTTTAATACTCTTTCAATTAGTGCTTTTCAAAATTGGTGGTTTATAGACTGCATATATTTGCTTCTTTATTGTGCTTTATTTCAGCGATACTTACTTTCTTTCATATTGCGTAACATTGGAGTTTTGACCTATTTACAGGATCATGGCTATGACTTCAAGGCAGATATTTGGTCTCTGGGCATAACGGCTATCGAGATGGCTAGTGGCACTGCTCCATACCACAAGTTTCCACCTATGAAGGTTCTAATGCTCACATTGCAAAATGACCCGCCAACTCTGGACACCGCCGCCGATGACAAAGACCAGTACAAGGCATACGGGAAAACATTCAGAAAAATGATCGTCGACTGCTTGCAGAAAGATCCAACAAAAAGGTTGGATAATCGATTTAGTTTGAAATCTTGAAAAAAAAAGCAGCAAAAATAGCATCAATTTCTTTTATTGTGATACATACAGACCTTGGATTTTAATCAATAAGTCTATAAGTACACGATAGACTAATTATGCATAATAGTAGAAGATTATAGTCTATGCACATTTCAATGACAGTTTGGCGATACATTCAAACTTAAATTAAAATTTTTTTAGACCTACGGCGACAGAATTGTTGAAGCATCCATTTTTCAAAAAGGCGAAGGACAAAAAATACCTACAGCAAACTCTCGTTGCAATTGGACCTAGTTTAGAAACTCGAGTGCAAAAGGTAAGATGCTTTGTTTTTAATCGTCTTATGCAGAAAATACTTAAAATTTATTTACAGGCGTCGAAACGACAACCTGGCACCTCGGGAAGACTGCACCGGACGGTGACGGGTGAGTGGGTTTGGTCTTCAGAAGAAGAAAGTGGCGGCTCAAGCGGTGACGAGAGTAAAGAAGCTTTACCCATAAACCGAATTGAGCGCGATAGCAGTGAAGATGATGGCCAAGATCATGACGATTACTACGACAAGGCAGACTCCAATCGCAACGCTATACCCGTTGATAAAAATGTTCCTATCAATTTAGTTCTCAGACTTCGGTACGTTTTTAAGTTTATTTTTTCATTTTTTCTCTCAATAATTTTTATATAATCTACGTTCAACCGATCAAAACTTATGTTTTAACCGATGATATTTAAAACGTGACTTTACAATTTCAAATTACCGCGACGAACGTGTCTCAAGTTGAAAAGTTATTTCCTCAATAAATTTTTTTAAATCTTTCATTGTTCATATGTAATAATAAAAACTTTTTATTTTTCAGCAACCAAAAGCGAGAGTTAAACGATATTCGGTTTGAATTCGCTGTAGGCATTGATTCAGCTGAAGGCATTGCCGCTGAGTTAGTCGGTGCTGGACTCGTCGATGGAAAGGATATTGTTGTGATAGCTGCTAATCTTCAAAAGCTTATTGATAGCACTGGACAGATTCGTACTGTCACGTTTCCTTTGGTAAGAATCCCTTCAATTGTTGAGACACTTATCCGAGTAATGATTTTAATTTAATCCAAGGTATTTTTTTTACAGAACTCGGGGCATGCCGCAAATGAAGTGCCTGATGACAAGGCTTTGATTGGATTTGCTCAGATCTCAATCACGGATTAAGTGCTGTTTGATGTTTTATGTTAAATCATATTTTTAAGGACTTTACGACAGTAAAGGAAAAGAATTTTGCCTCTTTTTACCCACGTCAATGACTGTATCGAATCATAGTATTATGAGTCAGCAATTTCATAAGTGCTAAGATGAAGACGTTGGATCATATTATTGGATATTCAATTGTGCATTCACAAAAAAACTATGTCTTGTTTAATTTAATGTGAAAGGAAATATCCGTATTGATATGCGGTAACATGTCGTGATGAGTTATGCATTATAACGAACATTTCACTCACTCACTCACTCTTGCGGATCTTCCGAAATCGCGCGATGAAGTGTTACAGCCTATAGTTTTATAATTTGTTTTTATTTTCTTTGGTTTTACTCTTTCCTTTTTGTTTTTCTTCGTTAAAGTCTCAACTTGTAAATATTAGCAATAAACAAAGTTAGCTTATCGCCTCTTATAATCAAACGAGGAGCGTAAAAATGGTGAGAAGACTAAACAATTGTTAGACGAGTCCATGTGATGCATTGTAATGTATCAAGCTTGAAAAAAAAAAAAAAAAATGAGCATCTTCGATGAAGCTGGAAATTTTACAAATTACGTGCACCTAAGAATCACAATTACTTCATTCTCACAAGATGCAATTTTTATCAAATCTACTTCATGCTTTTTGTCTTAGGCAATAAGAGACGCGAATAGAAGTACAACAAATAAAAAAACTCTTTTTGTACTTAATTCGTTAGAACCGATTAGGCATGCATTGTCTGCCTCTGTAGGATAAATTAGATTAATAAAGCTGAGTACGTGGGAGAGACATGTGCCCGTGCAAATTTTGAATTTTTGATCTTTAATTTGTATATTTCGAAAGTTTGAACTCGATTTCTATCAGTTATCGCTATCGATATAATGAAACCCTCATGCTGTTTTATAAGGACTACTAGTTAAGGTTGATGCTATTGATCGATGCTAGCTGCCATTTTTTAAATCGATGTTTCTCAGGTTGTTTATCTGTAAAAATAGATTTTTCATTATTTTCGAAACTTTTGAATCTTGATTTATAAATTGCCTTGAAGCGCAGAAGTCAATGCACTGTTTACTTTATTTTGAACGTTCTTTTTTTAATTTTTATTCTACTTTTATATTCTATTTTTTTAACAATTATGTTGTACATAATAACTTGAATGTCAGGTAAAAAGTTTAAGTATGATGACGTCGATGAAATTTCGAAACATTTGTCAGTCAATATAAAAAACTTTGAATAAAATAATGGATCATTTTTGGTCGCAAAGTAATCAGCGCACTTATTTCTGCCAATCATCATGAATAAGCAGTTGGGCGAAATTTAATGCATAATTGTAGTCGAATAAGTGGCGATCGTTAAAAATGTTTATAAGCTTCCTTGTATCGTTATATATATATAGCTGCATTGCGAATGGCACTTTGAACACGATGTTACAAGATAGATTACCTCAGCATTTTACAATTTTTTGGACATCCGAAATTTTGATGGAATAAAAAAAGAATAAATTGAAACGAGGGAATACGTGGCTGAATGTTACAAGGGACGAAAAGCTCGCTTTAGGCCTATTAATCCGTAACAAATGTCGTGCCTTATCCGAAACGTTAGTCCCGAATTTGTAGACGAACGAAAACAATTGAATGATAATACCGGAAGAGAAACATCGTCCCTAGTGACAAACACATTTTCATACATTTGCGCGAAATATACACATACAGCTTCGCCGAAGCAGTGCCAAAAAGTGTACTGTATGTAGAATTTATGAAAAAGTCAAACTATTTATTTGTATCGATTATTAACATGAAACAACGTTTAGCAAGTAAAGTTCATTGTATATACTTCATTGATACCTGTTTAAAATTCCCTTGCTTTTTGAACTTTGCACTTTTATTAATCCACTTTGCTGTTTGAAACTTTACCAAAGGATAATTTTAAATTACAAGATCCAAAATATTTTTTTACTTTTCTTGTTGATTGGTTTTCTTCTTCGAGGTAACTTAGATAATTAGAGAACTTTATAACTACTTTATTTTTTGTGAATATAAAATTTAAAGGAAATTAAAAAACAGTATCATTATTTTTCATTTGAATAATTTATTCTAATATATCTAATCATTTTTATTCTATGTACATATACAATTTTTAAACTTGTTTATTCTGGGTACGTAAAAAATACACTAACAATAATTTAGATCATTTTAAATGTAAATTACACAAAAAATGAAATTTAATTTTTTGCTCAACAAAATAACTATCAGTTAACTAAATTATGAATTAATTGCTTTATGAATAATATAGTGCAAGGTAAGAAAGAACAACTCATCATTCTTGCAAGATGCTTCGCGCAAGACTGAAGCTTTTCTGTGTATTTTTGTCGATTTTGATCGTCGGCAATGCTGAGGCAAAATTTAATTTTGAAAAATTCATATTAACGGAGCACATCGAGGAGAAGTTCACGTTGCTGTCGTCCAAACAACTTTTACGAAATTATGGATGCAACGACAGTACTTCGAGTGACAACATTTGCTCACGAGATCTGGTTCTTTACAAGGAAGCCATTGCCGATCGAGAAGATTGGGCTTTACAAAGTGAGCATGCAAATGTTACTTTTTCTTATATCTTTTATATACCATAAGCTGTATGCTTTTTTTAGACTCATCGGTTGGTAGTTCCAAAATAATTTTGCAATTTATTGTGATAAAATAAATCGTTGCTTTGATAGAAAAAGGCGGCATCTGTGAAGCCGTTTGAAATAAGCGCTATTTCAAATGCCGATTTTTGCGGCGTCCTTTTCACGCGGTTTCACAGATATTCGCGGCCTTCACTTTAAGTGCGCTTAGGATGTAGATACTTTCTTGTAAAAACACTTTAAAATAATTGAAATTAATTAAATACAATTAAAAATTCAGATCGAATACTTCTAATTAAGCCTTCTAAATTAAGTTGGCCCTTTATCAGTTAAAATGTCAAGTTAGTAAAAAAGAAATGTGCATTGCAAAATTGAAATTGCAAAAAGTTCAATTATTTTTGTAAATTTCAATAAAAACATAGTGCTGGACGCATCGTCGAAGGTACCCTCGGGTATCCTCGGCGGCAACTTCATCGATCTGGGCTCGTACGACCAATGTATGAAAGCATCTGGCTTTTATCGTGGGGTCGAAATCCGCGGTCGTCACTGTACCTTCACAGTCAATCCAAGTCAGCCCATCCACGATTTTATCTTCAAACCTATGATGTCTGTTTGCTTGCCGCACACTTGCTCCCACGCCGATCTTGCGAAACTCGTGAACGATACTCTCAGGGTTTCCGCAAGACTGAAGGAACTGAATTCGACCCTCGGAACCGCCAGATGCGCTAACAGGGAGTCGAATGTGTGGGGTAATTTTTCTACATACTGGTGAGTTGAAAATCGAGGAAAACAATCTCACGTTTATTAAATATAATCTCTAAGTCCTGCGATAAGTAATTTCACTGATTTCCAGTGAAGATCAGGTCAAATGCATTGGTTTGTCCTGACCTGCGTCGTAGAATTTCACTTTAAGATTAATAAAACAAGATTGTTGATTGCAGGTATTTTATTATGGCGTACTTTGCGTTCATTATTTTGTGTACTTTGACTGATCTGGTGGGCAGGTTTTCTCATTTTAATGAACAAGTTACTGGTACCAGGCGAGTTCTTCAAAAATTCTCCATTATAAAAAGTGCAGAGTCGATTTTCAATTTGGAATTAAGGGATACTACACTGTCAATGATCCACGGGCTACGATTACTTTGCTCGATTGGACTTGTTTTTTTGCATGACAGCTTTTTTCAACTTCTTACAAGTAACATTAACATTTTAGATGTTTACGAGGTAAGGATAAATAAAATTTGTTTAGTATTATAAAGATTCTACTTTAATTTTCTTTAAAAGTTATACAGTTTTAATGTTAAACAATAAAATAAATGTGAATATTTAACGATTTAAATTATTGTCACTTTTTTTAAGGTGTCATTACCAGTGATGATGGCAATAAATGCGGCTACTATATTCTTCGTTGACACATTTTTCGTGATCAGCGGCTTTTTGACGTCGTTTACGGTCCTCAAGAATGCAGAAACTAAAAAAACCTTCAACATTTTCCTTTTTTATTTGCACCGATATATCAGGTCATACAAAAACATTTTCTTAAGCTACTGAAAGATTGGAATTAATAACTAACTGCATGGAAATTGCAGATTAACGCCAGTTATGCTAGCAGCAATTTTTGTCTTCAAGCCAATGCTGTTCTTAACACACGTAGCAGGACCTCGATCAAATATAATTGCAGATGTATTTTTAAATCATCTGGACTCCAAAATGTGGTCTTTCTTTCTGTATATCCAAAATTTTGTGCAAAGTCGTAATTCTGTGAGAAATATTTTTATAATATTAATTATTATGAAAGAGTTATGTAGCATATTATAACAAATAACATGAAATAACGGTTTTTTTGTAATACACTAATTATTTCACTAAACTAATGATTCATTTATTTTTTAAAACAATTAATGTAAAATTAATTTTTAACTAAATTCAAAGGGTTTGATGTATCTATGGTACGTTGCGGTGGACATGCAATTGTACTGGTTCTCACCGTTGATTCTTTTGCCGCTATTAAAAAAGCCGAAGCTAGGTTTAAAGATATTGTTCATGCTGCTGGCGATTTCAATTATCTCGTCGAGTGTCATTGTAGTCCAATACAAATATCCATCTTTTACTAAAATAGATAAGTCAAAGTAAGTTTGTTCCTGGAGATTTTATGATTCTTGTAAATTTTAATTATTGTTCAAGGATTTATGAAAATTATTTTTATTTTTTATACAGCATGACCCATTTGATATTAATGTTCGACAAATATTATCAAGCACCACACGTTCGAGCGTCACCGTGGCTCCTGGGAGCTTTACTCGGATACATAGTTGCTAAGGACAGTTTAAAATTGTCTAAGGTACTTATAAAGCAATCAATTTTTTTACTTTATTAGTGTTCATGTGCTACTCCTCACGTGTGAAAATAAAATTAAAGATTTTAAATTAAAACTCAGGCGAGTTTTTTGTGAGAAATAATTGATATCTCATTATCTCGTAATGAATTTCAAATATCAAATTTTGATTAAAAATTATTTTATGTTACAATATAAATATTACGTCTTATTGGTGCCAATTTGAACTCGCGATAGTATATTACAATCGACAACACTTATTATCTACATTTAAAACCTACCATATATTTATTTTGTTAATTAGATGTCTGTTTTTATTGGATGGATTTTGGGGTTCGCTGCATTTCTTTTCAGCATTTGCAGTTATTTACATTTAACGTCTACAAATTATGAATACAATGTATACTTCGAAGGGGCATTCGCAGCATTCGGACGTCCTGCTTGGGCGCTCGGTATTTGCTGGATCATTTACGTATGTCTTCTTTATCCTAAGGGTAGGTGAAACATGCGAAATAAAGAAAACTATTTTCCCTGATAGTTTAGTAATAATTTTTTTTCATTATGTTGTACAGGGTTACTGGCAAGATTTCTTTCTTGGAAATACTTCATACCTTTTAGTAGATTGTCATATTCCATTTATACGGTGCATTTTGTAATAATTTCAATGCGAGTGCAGATGTCAAGGAGTCCACTGTACTATGGATTTTTTCAAATAGTCAGTATTTTATCTATTTTATTTTGTCTATTTTATGCTATCGATCTCTTATAATTCGAACGTAATTATTGTACAATCCAAAAGTAACAGATCATGAGCTCACCTCACCACCCCACTTAAAGCAACTTTTCAATTAATTTCTTAACTTTTTACTATTTTTAAAGCATAAGTTTGGTTTATTTAAATTGCAATTTTTTCTTGTTTCAGTTCCATGCATTTATTGGCGATTTGGTCTTGTCTTTGGTACTTGCATTTATCTCAGCTGTGCTGTTCGAGGCCCCCACATTAGTTGTAAACGACATAATTTTTAAATTATTAAAGAGGCTCGACGTCCAAAAGGAGAAAATGAATTGATTCGAAACTCCTGCAGCTGACAAATTGAGGGAAGAATTCATTAAACTTGTATGTGCAAATATACAATCAGTTTCAAAAGTTATTATACGATGAAGTTGCACTTTATTAGACAAATCCTTTTTTTAATTTTTAAATGGATATAAATTAAGTCTTAAGAAATCGTGTTTTAATATTTTGGATTTTCAACCAACTTTCTTCCTTTTTTAATCACATTTTTATAAGATGAACCAGTATTTCTGCATGTATTAATGTTCAAAGAAAATGTGCAATTATTTTTAGATTGATTCAGCAACAATTCGAAATGCAACTTGTGCTAAATGTTTATGTTCTCTGATAGACTACTGCGATCATTTCCTCTTCCGAGATAGATTACTCTTAACTAGTCGAATATTTGTAATTAAAATCACAATTTTCACTGTATTTTGTACTTTTCTCATTTCTTTGACCTCCTTAATCTAAAACAAAAAGAAAAACGATTAACCCTTCAAAATGAAGCATCTTTAAACAGATCAATCACACTTTGTCTGATATCAGGCAATTTATATGTTTACGTAAAAAAATAAAAAGCTTATTTAATATCTTCGCGAAAACAGAATAATGGTTCAATGATTAAATTATAGTGCAGAGTCATCCTACGTAAAACTTAATCCCTAAAAGCGAAAGTATTGAAGTATTTCTGTCTAGACGGTCGGCAGCCTCTTATCACTGCCACCCAAAAGTCATTAATTCCATGATACGATAGCCAGATAATAAACAAAATATCGCAAGCTCTTCCGTACATCATCATGACTATGAAGAAAGGACGGAGAAAATGAGCTGGGACCGCAATAGCTATATACTACATCACTAGTAGAGTAATAATACAATCGCATTTCTTCACAGCAAAAAAGAACGGAATTCCGATTGGTTACAATCCACTTCATCACTTGTTTCATTCGGTTGTAATGTAGACGAGACTGCCTCTGGAATAATGTTTGCAGCGTGAGACTTATAGTGACCGTCGCGTTATCGCGCACGCGACTCCCTTTCGTTAGCATAAATCGTTATCGCTCAATGACATAGAGAAGAGGCACTCGGCCTTAAACTTTAAAAACACAGTGACTCTACGATTTAGCAGCTACTGCTCATGGAGACAAATTGATGTGGACCAATCGCTATTGCGCGCTTACTGTATGGATATAGGTCATTTGCACTGTCATTTCATTGGCGGTGGGGGTGGGGGGTGTTTATTATGACATTTAGAAGAAGAAAATAACCGGTATATGTAAACATGACAGACAATCGTAGAGAAACAATAAGTAATCTATTTTTCATTAATTTGTAGAAAAATTTAAGGATTCAGTAGAGAGAAACTTGTTTACTATAAAAATGAATAAATTTCTTACTAATTAAACTTCAGGGACCTACGATCTGAAGGCAAATACACGAACGACCGCGACAATTTTCCATTCACCTAATTAATTCATCTCTGCTCCCAAAATAAACTCGGCTATTAAATAATAGTTAAAAAACACAGTATAATTGCTTTGCTATTATAAACATCGGTCACCAATAGACCAATCTTCCGTCCAGCCCGTGTCCACGTGCTTCCGTTGCAGCTCACTGTGTTAACAAGAATCTCTCCGTATCAACGCGCGGAGCGACGAGCATGCGACTAATCACTTAATTATATTCACGGCAGCTCGGAAAAACGAGGCGCGCTGTATGTGTACAACCGGAAAAATCGCCAGTCACGGCGGGAACTACGACTCATAAATGGTCCAACTAGCCGGTAAACGTCGACTAGTTCTCAGTCATGCGGCCGATCGCGAGCATCGCCCTGGTCTGTTTGTTGTCGTTGGTCGCCGGGATCCGCGCCGCCGGCGACTACTACGGCAAATCCCTCGCTACCGAGGATGCGGAGGACAAGCTGCGGGCCCTGGGGCCGAGGGCACTGCTGCAGGCCCACGGGAGCGTCCGCGCGCAGAGGCAGGTCGACGCGACCGCGGTAAGCAGGACCTGCGGTCGCGACATCGGTGTCGTGCTGCAGGCGGTCGAGAGGCGCGAGACGTGGGCCTTGAAAAGTGAGTAACGTTCGTTTGCATTTGGCGTCGTTGATGTCCGCTCGACCGGTTCTAGTGTAACTACGAGATCACTTTTTTTTGACAATTGAAGTTTAAACGTGATTCTTCTTGTGATGATTGTAATTTATGATTTTTGTGATTTCACATTCGAAAAAGTGTTAGTGTTTAGAAGAGTTTTTTACGTTTTCTTAAACTTCTCGGTGAATTTACAATTTATTTCTTTATTTTCTTACGATGTACTTTTTTAAAAGGAAGGAAATGGAGTAGCAGTAAGCAAATGAATAAATAAATGGATACCGACAGTTTATTAGGATAGCGTAATATGAAAAACAGTATGTCAATTTCAGTGGATCGTTGAAATCCGTGAGCGATTATTATGAAAACAATAATATATCTCCCCTTTTTGGACAAAACAAAATCGTTTCTGAAAAATCGTAATATAGATAATGATTGTTACTCATGCGTACACGTTTTTAGCTATGACTTCATTGAATTATTGATGTATGTATTCCTAATTCATAATCAGTAATTGCAGAGCTAATGAACTTGATATATCGAGCATTGCATTAACAATAATGATAAGAAATTCCCACTTCATGACTGAACCATGCGTTACAAAAATTTTGTAACTTTTGTCGTTTCGAGGGAAGATTAATAAATTTGATAAAAATACTGTGAGGTGGAGGTGCAACTATGCAATTAGAAATTATTTTTTTTCGAAGAAATAAGAAAATGGAGATTCACCAGATATAGTATAGTGACACAGTGAAGATTATGTTGAGAAATAAATTTTTATTTTTACAAAAAGTGATCATGTTTAGAGTAATTTATATCAAACCTATCAATACCAGAAAAACACATCAAATAATGCACCTGATTGCAGTGCTGGATGCATCATCGAAGCTACCTTCAGGAATCTTGGAGGGCAACATAATCGACATGGGTATGTTCGACGAGTGCATGGCGATTCGGGGTAAGTCCCTGGGGGTGGAAATTCGTGGTCGCCACTGCATGTACTCGATCGTGCCGAGCAACGACAACGGCAGCCTGCCCCTGTACCCGACCTTGTCGATCTGTCTGCCGGCCAGCTGCAACGCTACCGATCTGTCCAGTCTTTTCAACGCTACAGTCGCTACCGTCGATAGGCTCAAGGACCTGGGTTTGCTCATCGAGGCCGTGCAGTGTTCACCGGTGGACCCTGTCGTTTGGGACACCGAATTCATCGTGTGCTTGTGAGTCCTGTTTGATATTTTGGTTTAGGTGTTTGTAGATAGCAGGTGCAGATTTTTGGCAATGATAGTCAATCTGATTATTTGAAAAAATTATAATTTATCGAAACAAAATGTAAAAAGAAACAATTATTTTTTAATTTTCATTCCTGCTGCAGTAATTTTTTTAATAGTGAAATTACAAGTGAACAGTAATTGCAAATAACCGTAGAATGCAGTTAACCGATAATATTGCGTTGCGTCATGATTGTAGAACCGATAAGAAACAAAATTTTTGCAGTAGGTCATTAAATCAATTTCGTTTGTTTCTTTTCTTTTATTGCAGTCACGTAATCGCAGTAATAACTGAAAAAATGCAAAATTGGGATCTGCATACTATATTTATGCGAAAATGGAATCTACAAAATTTTATATAAAATTATGAATACATTGGGAAATTTGTTTTTTGTAAAATTTAAGTGGAAAGACATCGTAGGTCGTTGTACTGCACGGCAAATGCAGCATGCATTCAAGAAAATCACTGATATTTTTACGAGATCATTCTTTCAATCAATGCTTAGATGAGATTCTTCCATAATTAATTAATAAAATTATTTCTAGTCAATATTCAATCATCAACGTAATATATCATATCATTCATATCTCCTAATAATTAATAAAATTATATCTAAATTTATTAAACGTTAAAATGAATTTCAGTACGATTCTTATGATTTTCATCGGCTTCCTGGTCAACTGCTCGGTGTTCGACCTTCTGTATCGCAGCTACGGAATTAGGTATTCAATTTTTCGAGTACTCGGCAGCTTTTCCCTGCAAAGAAATGCGGCCTCGATACTTAGTACTGACATCAAGGAGGGAAATTTGCCAGCCATCCATGGTATTCGGTTTCTCAGTATGGCTTGGGTAGTACTGGGTCATCAGTACGTCCTTACCGGTTTTGCAGCGAACATTAACACAGTGTATATTTTTGAGGTGAGATTGATAATAATACTAAGTTAAAAACAAAAATAACAGGTATATCATCAGTACCTATATGTAATTTTATTACTTCATTTAGATGTTAATACATCTCATTTCTTTTTAAACCTATGTAAGTTTAATTTTAATTTATTGCAATTGTTAAATTGATGGTTTTACACACATATTATGAAATGACATATGCCACCACGATGAAATAAATAAAAAATATTCTAGGAGTGTGCTACGTAGCCTCAAACAACAAAGTAGATTAAATAATAAAAAAAGAAGATAAGAAACTATTGCGTAAAACAATGCGATTGTAAATTGTATTACGTAGTGTGAGTAGTGTGAGATAGAAACTACAGACTTGTGTTAAAGTCAAATTCTATATATCCTTATGAGTAGAGGTAAATGCAACTTGCGGTGAAATATGACGCGATTGTGTTTTCTGAGTATAATATTATTTAAAGTACACATTTTGAAATATAATTTTCAAGTTATCATCGTCAACAACGATGCATTTAACTATTACATATTTATCGTTCAAACAATCAATTAGAAATAATTATTGTTTTATATTAATAATTAAAGTAATTGAATTATAAATACTAATGATTAATTATATTTCATTTTACTTTATAGTGGATTCAATCGTGGCGATCGTTGATCATATTCACTGCGCCGTTCGCTGTGGATACATTTTTCACCTTGAGCGGTTTCTTAATGTCGTATCTTTTCTTGAAACAAATGCCGAAGCAGAGGAGATTCAACGTTCCTATGTACTACATACATAGGTTTGTCAGGTATCGTATCAATTCAATTTCGCATACTTCACCAATTTTCAAACGTAATTAAAGCTCCAAATTGTTTATTTAGATTGACACCACCCGTGATCGCACTCGTCGTCTTCAGTATCGTATTCTTGCCGAAAATCGGATCAGGAGCTCGTTGGGACGCGACGACGAGCATTTTCTTCGGTGGCTGTCGCACGAAATGGTGGCCTAATCTTCTATACGTCCAAAATTTTGTTGATAAAGAGACTCTTGTATGTACAAAAAAAGGTGCTAAGGAGATAACTTAAAAATACAAAACTGGCTAATTGAACTTTTTTTTGCTTCCAGTGCCTGGCACACTTGTGGTACTTGGCTGTGGACATGCAACTGTTCTGGATATCGCCGTTCGTCCTCTATCCTCTGTACGTTAGACCTAAAATCGGATTGGGTATTTTGTTCGCTTTATTGCTCGCTTCACTGGCTGTTCCTGCGTCGATCGTCGGGGTCAACCGGTACCCAGCGTTGTCCTTCATACACTCACCTAAGTAAGTAAAAGCTTTGCCACGTAATCTTCATGATCGGAAGTAGACACCACTGGATCTGATTGTTTCTTTTTTCTTTTTCAGTGTAACAGTAACTGTGAATATATTCCGAGACGTTTACGAAATGCCGTACAACCGCGCTGGACCGTGGGTCGTAGGAATTCTACTCGGATACGAATTGATCAGTAAGAAGCGAAGTCTGAGCAAGGTACATTTTGCTTTTTATTATTGATCCCAACGTAGATTGCGATGAGAAGTTTATCTTAAATGTTTTAATTTTTTAGACGTGTCTGACTGTTGGATGGTTGTCAGCTATTGGATCTTTTGCTTTCTGCATTTTTGGCATAAGGTCATTCATGGAGCCTACTTACACGTACAATGTAACGTGGGAAACATTCTTCTCCACAGTTTCACGGCCAATTTGGGCTGCGGGCATTTGTTGGATCATTTATGCTAGTGTCTACGAATGTGCTGGTACTTACAATTAAAATTCGATTGAACTTAAAATAGATTAAGTTGATTAATCTGACTGCTTAAGTTTTTTAATTTTAATTGTGCATTATTTTAGGTCCAGTATCAAAAATACTGAACTGGAAATACTTTCAACCTCTAGGCCGATTATCTTACACCGTTTATCTTGTACACATCGTATTCCAAACAATGGATATTGCCGCTTCAAGGACTTCCATATACTTCTCCGATTACAATGTGGTAAGCATTGAAAAGATTATCCTTAAAAAATTTATTCATTACTTCATCGAAATTACAATAACTATTTTTTGTTTCTTAGTGGCAAGCTTACTTGAGCAAATTGGTGGGGTCCATTGTAATTGCGTTTGTCTTCAGCTTACTGTTTGAATCGCCAATATTGGTCTTGGAAAAAATGGTTTTGAAAAGAAAGAAAGAACCTAATCAGTACGAATCTCAAAGGGACCTTGGAATACCCGACGATGAAGAAGATCCAGCAGGTGCAAAGTAGTCTGCAATTGTTTTTTGAATCTTGTATATATGTTATGTATGCATGGTATACATTAGTCAAGTCGTTAAACTTTTTTTAACGATTTTTTTTTGTATGAGATTTATATTTTAATATGCTATATACATATAGCAATTTAAGCTGCGCTGCGTGAGGCTTTCAGCTTTTCATTTTTACAAGTAACCCATTGAATTGTAACAGATCAATCGAATTTTTTGATAATAAGATGCACGATATACTGAAAAATACGTATTTTTAGTTCATTAATTATCAATGTTTGTAAATTAATTTATAATGTGTATAATAATTTAAAATGAACTTTTGCATTTAAGTGATATTGCGCTTCCTTCTAGAGGAAGATTTGTATTTTTTATGAATGTATGAAAATAAATGTTCATAATTTGTTCATTTACCGTTATATAAATATTTATATTTTTTTTAATGTTTCGTTGAATTATTTTTATTTAATGGAAATTTAAATATTAACGGCCCTTTTAATCAAATCGTTGTTTATCGTAATTATGTTTTTCAAATTTTTGACCACCCTATATATAGAGAAACAGAAACTAATATATAAAATAGCTAGTAGGAAATAACTTTTCCATCTATAAAATTCAGTCGAGAGTATCATGTACATTGTGCAATTAAAAAACTGACGGTGATAAGATTAAACATTGTTCCGGGATCGATTATATGATATCGTGTTAATTTATTTATTTAAAAATTAGTTATCAGTTTAAATTGTTGTTAAATTAAATATTGATTTAATTTAATGAAATTTCAAATAATCATTATAAGAGTTTGCTATGTATTTCATTCACGGGAGAGCTAATCGACCCAATATGAAATGAGATGTCCATTGTTAGTGCTTTGATTATTCAAAGTTTCTCGAGCACATCAAGTATAAACCAACCAGAATGGAATTTTGCCGAGAAATTCTCACCTTTCCAACCCTTACGAAAAGAAACTATAGGCATAATTGTTGGTATAACTATCTGGCAAAACTTCTGGCAAAGCTACTGATTGTCAATAGTTTTGCCAATAGTTTTTGGAACTACAGGCATAACTACTGGAAGCAATTTTTTTCTTCCAGTAGTTACGTCAGTAGTTCCAAAAAAACTGTTGGCAAGACTATTGGTAACCAGCAGTTTATTTTTCTAAGGGAAATTTGTTTTCTGGGTTGATATCCTTCCACCAATTGCTATTACAAAGTATTACGACAGAAATAAAAATAAGAAAATAAATTAGACTTGAATTTCACATTGGCGAGGAAAGAATCGTGAAGATTTTCGATCTCCACTTTTCTTTAATTCAGGTGATACGTCGAATAATGGTGTAACTTATGTGTATAGGAATTATACCGTTAGTCGTCGCTTCCCCTCCATATTGCTCCCTCTGAAAAACTGCGAAAATGAAAGTCATTGCAATATATATTAACGCAATTAAAATAACGTATGTAATAACCAATAAAAGATTTGTTATCACTTAAATTAATGGATTAGAGTAATGATAATGATATCTACGATGGCTATGCGCAATGGGTCAAATTCTACAAATGATTTAGCATACATTCTGTAAATAAATTAATCATCGATAATTAAGTCGAAAAATCGAACTAACCAAATCTACACGAATTTACCGAATTTGCAAGCAAGTGACGACTGTCATTAAAGAAACGTAACTAGAATTATTGTTAATAAATTGCCAACAGCCGTAAAGAAAAAAAGCAAGTTTTAATTTAGGAGCGAAAACTAGCTACGGGAGCCCTCATGAAGACATGTAAAAAACTGATACTTGTTTTCCATTAGTTAGGAAAAAATAAAATGTACTTTCTATGAGGTTTTGTAATTATCATGGATACTCAAGTCGCATTTGACAGAATAAAATGTCACCGTGACTCAGTGTTCATATTGTTTTTTAAGTAATTTAAATTTATTTATCTTTTTTTAAGCCGTTCACCGTGTTATATAGCGAGTCAGGGTACTTGTACATTGTACTACGTCATGTACGATAAGGTATATATGAAAAAGAATCAGATGCAGTCAGATAGTTCAATTGCTTTGATTAACAGCTGGTAAATGCCGACTGACAATTGCCATGAGGTACTTGGCAAAGCTCGTAACTGTCTTCCTGATCTGCGCGATCAGCAGTGCGGATTCTACCAATGAAGAAATTCACGATTTCATACAAAATCCTGACTTTCGTCGGGCTCTCAATCTTCTAGAGCCCGCCGAATTATTAAGGAACCATGCGGCCACCCGTGCACTGGAACAATATGAAGCAGGAAACGTCACCGAGTGTCTCCAGGATTTGAACAACTTTCAAAAAGCGCTGCGCACAATGGATCAGTGGGCATTAAAAAGTGAGTGTCGTTTATTTAAGATTGATTGCAGCGCAAAAGAAAGGGTAGAATTTTAATTAATTCCTAATGTTAGTGGTGGATGCCTCGTCCAAAATTCCTGCCGGTCTCTTGCAAGGCAACTTGGTCGAGTTGGGCATGTACGACGAGTGTATCGCTATTAGAAACGATACGCTCGAGATCCGGGGACAGCATTGCATGTACCAAGTTGGATTTTCCATCAACGGAACCTCCGTTCTCCCCATGAATCCAACCTTGTCGATTTGTCTCCCTGCAAGCTGTGCAGCTGGGGATATTATGAACATCCTTAACGATACCATCAATTCACAAATCAATCAATTCAACTTTTCTGTGAAGATACCTTCCGTCACTTGTTCGCCGGTCGACGAGAAAATTTGGGATACAGAATTCACTATTTGTTTGTAAGTGACTTAATTAAATCGTGATGAAACATTACGAACAGAATGAAACTGACGCGAAATCTCGTGTGTGTCTAATTTTCAGCGCCATCCTGGTAATTTACATAGCGTTTCTGGTGATTTGCACGATGTGCGAAATAATTTCTGAACGTTTCGAAGGTTGTCGTAGGAGCACGGTACTTTCGTCGCTTACGCAGTTCTCGTTTAAAAAAAATGCAGCAGCAATATTCAACATGGAAGTGAAGAAAGGAAACTTACCGGTCCTTCATGGGATTCGATTTATCAGTATGCTCTGGGTTGTACTTGGTCACGAGTACGTAAACTCTATGATGTCAGCCACTGTGAATCTTTTAGATTTTTTTGACGTGAGTAGACATTACAAAAAAATATGTTTCTTAATTTTTTATGCAGAAAAGAAATCAAAATAAACTATTTACTATTGCGCGAGTCATAACATTAATAATAATAGCTTCTAATAAAAAATGTATATCGACTTGATTTCCTGACTTGTCATTTTTCTGCAATACTCTTTTAATTCTGGATAGCATAATGATAACACAACATAAAATTTACTGCAATCTAATTCGATAAGTTCACGATTAATTGATAAACGAAATCGTAGGAGTCTTACTGTAATAATTAATAATTTGTCAATGGATTAAAAAAAATGAAAAAGGAATTCAAAGTATGTATACTACAGTAAAATTATTAAATTAACAAAGTTAATTTTTTGTTTTAGTGGATGCAATCGGACAAATCATTGTACATCTTTAGTGCACCTTTTGCGGTGGATACGTTTTTCGCAATCAGTGGCTTCCTAATGACTTATTTGTTTTTGAAGCAAATGCCAAAACAGAAGAAATTTAATGTCCCTCTGTACTACCTGCATAGATTTCTCAGGTACCAGCCTTGAATGTGACAATCATTCATGATTTACTTACTAATCAAAAGATAATCTAATAATCGAATAATACCGGCTTTTTTAGATTAACGCCTGCAGTAATAGCACTGCTTGTGATTTCGATAGTATTTGTACCTAAAATTGGGTCTGGACCCAGGTGGGATACTTCCATAAACTTTCTTCTAAAAGACTGTCGACAAAAGTGGTGGCCTACTCTCCTGTACGTAGGGAATTTTGTCTACAGGGATAGCATGGTAAATGATCATTTTTAATTGTTACATTTAATTTCAATTAGCTAAATATTTCTAAGGCATTCCGGTTAAAAGGCATACAACTTTATTTATTTTTATTTTGGAGGTGTACTTTTTATTTTGAAGGACCTATTTGTCAAGAAGAATATGTCACTTTTCTGGGAACAAATATAAAAGATATAGATTTACGAATTTTTTGAATCTTTTAAATGAAATTATCTTTTATTTTCACATAATAGAGTTAGGCCTTTTTTTATCGTAGTCACAGGTTTAATTTGACATAATAGTACTATATGAAAACCACTACCAAAGAAATAATAATAATTGCAGTGTCTGGGTCACTTGTGGTACCTCAACGTAGATATGCAACTGTTCTGGATATCACCTATCATACTTTATCCACTTTATAAAAAACCGAAGATGGGATTAATTGTACTGGCTTTGTTTTTCCTTGCATCAATTGTCGTCCCAGCATGTCTAGTTAGTATCTACGAATATCATACCGCATCGTTTCCTACCGATTTGAGGTAAGTTCAATTATAATTCACTTAAATAGTTATACAATTTTTATCTTATTAAATCAAAATATATATATTATTAATTTTAGTGACATGAAAAATATAATGGACCCGTTCCTGGACATTTACATGATGACTTACAATCGAGCTGGACCATGGTTAATTGGGATTTGGTTTGGGTATGAGGTGGCCAGAAATAATCGGAAACCGAAGAAAGTAAGCTTTTTCGATACAGTAAATTTCTTTTAATAGCTAAAAAACGGATTTTTAAACGTCTGCTTCGTATTTATTTAGTTTACCGTCTACGCTGGTTGGTTACTGACTCTCGGAGCCTTTGTTTTCTGTATTTACGGCACGAAATATTTCAAAGATCCTACTTACGAATACGATGCAATTCAGGAAGCTCTTTTCACAGCTTTTTCTAGGCCCATTTGGGGGTTTGCAATTTGTTGGATTGTATATGCAAGTGTTCATAATTTTGCAGGTACGTACAATCCTTTATTAAGTAGATTAAGCTTGATACCAGTAAATTCAGCATTGATGTGTATTAAATGCAATATTTACAAAATTTTATTGTATTCTCCATCTACTGTCATATAATTTAATTTGTTGTTGGACGCGTTTCACTGGAACACTCTTGATGCAACTGAATGCACTTAATGCACAGCAATTCAATTTCATAAAACAGTTTATCTCTGTAACAAAAAAGATTGTTAATAAATTTTCTTTTACTTTAATTTTTAAATGCACAATATTTATATGTAAACTTACACAAGTTTTTGAGTATTACGAATGTATACAAATGAAAATACATTCAATGTAAATGTAATTCAACTGACTTACACGATGCACCCGAGTTATTTGAGGATACCTGAAATATATTTGCAATTGTTTTTTAGGCCCTATTACACCATTTTTGTCTTGCAAGGTTTTCCTACCGTTCAGTAGACTGTCCTACACCATCTACTTGGTGCACATGGTAGTGGAAACTATGCAATCTGCAGCTTTCAGAACTCCTAAATTCTTTTCGGATTACTATGTGGTAAATATTAGTTTTATTTTGTTGCAGCACTGATAGAATCATTGCAAAGTTTTTACTTAGTATTCTATTATACTATTCTTTTTTTTCAGTGGTATTACTACATAGGTGATTTTGGAATATCCATCGTCGTGGCAATTTGCTTCAGTTTATTGTTCGAGTCTCCTATACTAGCTCTGGAAAAGATGATTTTTAATAGGAAGAAAAAGACTCCAACTGAATCGCAAAAAGATCTTACAATTAATACTAGTACTGAAGAAGTAACGGATGTCAAAAGCAAATCAAAGTACTAGAAAATTTAAACACTTAAGTCTATTGTAAATAAGCGAATTCTGTCGATGTATGAAGGCTCGCATGAATTGCATTGTACGAATGAGATTAATACTTTAGATTATTTAACGATCAAAAGAACTGATTAGAAGATAATTACAATAAATTAATTTACAGTGATAATATTTTATAATATAGTGTTAATAATGTGTTTAATAATGTTTATTTATTACAAATAAAATGAATACATTGCCTTTACCAAATACTTGTCATTAATTAAAAAACGGTCTTTAAGGGGCTATGAAACGTATAGCTTCTATTCTCAGTTATTTACCTGAAAAAAAAAGAATTTCAGATTAAAAATTATATTCATATGATATATTAATAATATATAATTTTTTTTACTAACTTTTATCCAGCTGGAGTCATAACTCCATCTGGAACCTGAGATATCACTTGTCGAATTCTTTCCTTGTGTGACAACTACAGGCCACAATAATGTCATTTAGAGATGAAGCATTTATTATCCTTAGTAAATATCTTCGGTCCTAAATAACATTAATAATAAACACATTTTAAATTAAGCCTCATTTAAATAGGTTAAAAATTGTGCTCTGTAGTTGTCGCACAAGGAAAGAATATTCGACAACTGATTCTCAGGTTCCAGATTGAGTGATGACTCCAGCTGGATAAATGTGACCCACAGCCCCACATATCTTTTCCATGAAGATGTTTATTTTTAATCAACACTAATTTTTCTGATGAAAGCGCGTGATCTCAAAGATTAACATCTAATTCTCATTACTCATTTATGATTGAATTTTATTTTTTTTATATCTGCTGGGCATTGCGATAAAATTGTTGGTAAACATTAATTATTGTTAAAACTTTAATTTAATGCAAGGTTGTAATAACGAAAATGTTTTCAAATTTTATTGTTGAATTTACTAAATTTAAATTTTTCGTAAAATAAGGTACAAATATTAAAATATTCTGTAGCAAGTGAACAATACCGCCCTACGCTTACTTGCTGTCATAGGACCGAAAAGGTGAGCATAGAGGTGGCATTTTTCGATAGTTAGTCTAAATAAAAAAGAATAATAAATTAAGACTAACAAGGAACGTCTAGCGATTAATGCCAATCAAATTTCCACTCCCATTTTTAGATATTTACTCGGTGATCAGCTGCTTTTGAATTCAGAATACATTTCTTTTATTAAAATTTAAGAATTTTTACTAAATTCCAAGACTAGGTAAAAGAAACAAATGATTTCGAATGAATTAAAGTACGATTTTCTCGAGTTCCAGAAACCCAAAACTTACCAAATTCTTTAAAATCTAGAGTATGAGGTACTTTTAGATTGCGGATTCTTAACAAGATCTAATAGTTGATAAGGGGGAATCATCATGTCATCATACAGCAATAACTTAGCAGGTCATTAAGATGCTTTATCGTGATTTTACTCAAGAGCGATTTATCCACCCCTCCCAAAAATTGATTGATAAGCTGCTTACATATATACCTTGGTGGGCATAGATTTAAAAAGTTCACTCGTCATCATTGATAGAGTTTCTGCAATTTCCGAATAACAATGAAGCGGTGGATATCATTAGTTTCTGCGCTTTTGGTCCTAATGACCAACGGTGTAAGCTCAATCAGAGAAGAAAAGTATGATTATAAGAAAACTTATTTGGAAAATCCGGAGGTGTATCGCGTGGTGACACTTTTGGAACCTAGTAATTTGTTGTTAAATTATGCATATCACCAAGAATTTGCAGAAATAAATGCAGAAGATAATAGTACTTGTATCCAAGATCTTAGAAGAATTCAAGACCTTCTTAATTCCACAAAGGAGATAAATTGGGCTCATAAAAGTGAGTTATCTTTGCTACTGTATAGTTTTATTGATTGTTTTTTAAGGTGCGTTTATACTAAAATGTAATATTTTAAATTCTTTTATTTTCTCATGAAGACTTTTAATTTTTTTTTCTTATATTCTAATAATAAGTTATGTTAGTTTTATTACATTATTTATTATTTTATTTCATTGCTTTCATTTTATTATTATTTTAATGTTAACATTATTTTCATTTATTAGTGTTCGATGCTTCGTCAAAAATTCCTTCCGGTATTCTTGAGGGTAATATCGTAGATCTTGGCATGTACGATGAATGCATTGCAATCCGTGGAGACTCTGAAATTCGAGGACAACACTGCATGTACGGCATGAGTCTGTTGGGAATCAGTGGCATGGTTCCCGTAGAAATAAAATTATCTATTTGCGCACCATCCAGCTGTTCAGTATCAGAGATAACTGAGATTTTGTCTACTCAGATCCAGTCAATATTGGAACAATTTGACCTTCAAATTTCCAACCTTTCAGTTACTTGTTCTCCTATCGATCAAGAAATCTGGGACACTGAATTTATCATCTGCTTGTAAGTGACTTCCATTGATTAAAAATTCGAGTAATATTTTACATACTGTATTATATGCATTGGGTAAATTCGTTGCAGCGTTATTCTAGTCATTTTTATCGCTTTCTTGGTCACATGTACAGTGTGCGAAATAATCTCAGAACGATGCGATGAATTTAGCACGAACAAAACCATGATCACACTTACGCAGTTCTCACTTAAGAAAAATGCAACTGCTATTTTCAATATGCGTTTGGGTAAAGGAAACTTGCCGGTACTTCATGGGCTCCGTTTTCTCAGTATGGCTTGGATCGTTCTAGGTCACGAATACATGCACATGTTCGTATTTCCCCTTATCAATAAATTACGAACAATCGATGAGGTGCGTATTTAACTTATACATATATAATAGTAAAAAGTTTTTCTTTATTAAAACAATGGAAGAAATGTAATTTCTACGAATCGAAATATTGCAATTTTGAGAGAAAGAAATCAAATTGACGTTGTATATTACATTTTTGTAAAATAATGAATTTTAAATTATTTTTTTCATTTGATAATTATAGGAGTTTAGTAATAAGTGTTGCCAGTCGACTGACTATTGATTCAAACGAAGAATTATTAAATGATAAATTTCTATGTATTGTTTTTACATTGCAGTGGCTTCTGGAATGGGATTCATTATACGTCTTCACTGCTCAATACGCAGTTGATACATTTTTTGTAATTAGTGGTTTTTTATTGGCCTACGTAGTTTTGAAACAAAAACAATTTAATCTGCCATTATATTATCTGCACAGAATCATCAGGTATTAATGCAATATTATTTTTAATTTAGCAATAATAACAGCTGGAAATATTTAATCAGTAAGTATTTTTATTCTGATGACATTTTCAGATTAACACCTGCAATCGCCGCTCTGTTTGTTTGTTTTGTTGTATTTGTCCCTAAAGTAGGATCCGGTCCATTATGGCATGATATAATCTATGCAAGAACAGAAACTTGCCGGGAAAAGTGGTGGCCTACTTTTCTGTATGTGCAGAATTTCTTTCATCAAGATGAGGTGAATTTATTATTTTTATTCAGCTAAATATATGTGAGTAACAGTTTTTAGTTACCTACTATATTCATCAAAGTATCATCCCTTTATAGTGTTTGGGTCACTTGTGGTACCTGGCTGTAGATATGCAATTATTTTGGATATCCCCTATTATTCTTTATCCACTGCAAAGAAAGCCGAAGATTGGATTAATTATTTTGACTGCGTTTTTTCTCGCATCGGTAATTACACCAGCGGTAATCATCGCCGTCAACGAGTATCCTATTGTTTCTTACTTAAAAGTCCAAGAGTAAGCAATTCAATGGATTCATTGATTAATTACATTATAAACGGTTCATACACATTAAATTTGTAATTTCATCGCAATAAGTACCTAATCCAATACATATGTATTTTAGAGGAGCAAAAATTAAAGACATGTTTAATAATGTTTACATTGTACCTTATACTCGAGCGGCGCCATGGCTAATGGGAGTTTTCTTGGGGTACAAGGTTCAGCAACCTCAAAAACCAACTAAGGTACTATCTTTTAAAATTAATTTTTTAAAATATAAATTAAATTTCAAAGCAAATCATTAATTTTTAGTGGGTTATTTACATTGGATGGCTGTCGGCATTGGGGGGTTTAGCCTTTTGCACACTCTTCAATAGATACTTCCTGACACCTGAGTACACCTACAATGTTGCTTTAGAAGCTATTTACACAGCAGCTTCAAGGCCAATTTGGGGATTTGGAATTTGTTGGATCATATATGCTAGCATATGCAACTGTGGAGGTCAGTTAATAAATTATAAATAAAATTAATCGAAATGTTGCAGAAAATAATTTTTTTCTAAAACAAACTCCGTTTCTTGAATCGTCTATTTTTTCTTTTATTAATCTAAATTAAATAAATAATAGCATATCTATTGAAATTTCGATAATAATATGTGATTTATTAATGAGAGTTTAATTATTCTAGGTTTGATTGGAAAGTTTTTGTCGGCTAGAATTTTCCTACCCTTCAGTCGGATATCATATTGCATATATCTAATACACATGATAGTTCAAGTTATGCAAGTTTCTGCATTCAGGACTGTTAGATATTTCTCGGATTATTATGCGGTAGGAATAACTAAATTAAATTTTTTTAAATACCTTCCCATATTATTTAAAATTTTTGTTTTTCAGTGGTACCATTGCTTGGGAGACTTTGCAATAACCGTCGCAGTATCGGTAGTGTTCAGCTTATTGTTCGAGTCTCCTGTATTAGCTTTAGATAAAATGATTTTTCAAAGAGTGAAAAAATCCACAAATAAACCACGAGAAGAACGTACGAGTCCGGTCAGTGATCAAAAAAAGTGTTAAAAAATAAAAACTATTTTATTTCCTTATATTATCATTGTAAATAAATTGTTTAAAAAGACTGACATAGTTAGCAGATTGACTGTTGTATGGTACAAATGTGTACCATGAAAAATGTTCTTCTTAGCGTGTATGAAAGAATGAAAAAAATTGTGTAATAAATTATAATTATGTATATGTACAGTAAGGCTTTTTTTGGCACTCAGTTGTTAATAATTTTTGCATAAAATCTTTTCGATTCAACGAATATTTATCCTCTTGCATCTTTTCATATTTTAGTTTATCAAAAAATTCCTTAATAAGTATATGGTAAGATTCCATGTCTCAAATCCCGTGTTCTCTAAGCGTACTTAACATTTTATGTTGACCTAAATCCTCCGATCATAGATTATTTCACACGCGATACGCACAATCAAAAATCTGATAGTAATAGCCAAGATTGTAATGTACAATTGTAAGAACAGCTATTCAATGACTTGTAATTCAATTTAATACATACCTAAACTCAATAATTGAATATCTCATATTTTCTCATGAAATTCATTGATAAAGGTCAGTTTCGTTGAAGGCATGCGTAGGAAATTTGATGACGCGCTCAAACAGCTGGTCTAAGAATTTGATTCAAAAATTTTTCGATTGAGTTCCTTCACTTCACCTAATTTGAAGATGTTACAAGTACTTAAAGACGTCATATGATAAATATATCTTGACGGACATCAAATTGACGCAAACCTGATAATAAATCGAGTATTTTATTTATTTTTATGTATTATTACTAAAAGCAGTCATTAAAGTTCATTTCAATTTATATATTATTTTGTACTTTGACTACGAATCTTCGATGAGTCCTGTTCCCGACCTGTCTTCTCCTAGCAAGGGTTACAATTCGAATAAGTTTCATATAAGAAATTTTTAAAATATTAAATGTTATTGTCTATTTTTTTTTGTATTGGATTAACGAAAAGCACAGTTGATTCATAAGTTTTTCAGTAGTTAATACATAATCTGTATTAACTGGTATTCAATTCAATAATCCATTATCATGATCCAGCCTTATTGTTTGACTTATTATTATCTAATAAGTTTCTCAATCTTACAAATGCTGATCATCATTTTTATCAGAGGTTTCTGAAGCGGAATATAACCTGCGCAGAAAGATCGAACGAGATAATAAGTCGTATAAAATGTTCCGATACATTGAAGAAAAGTTCAATTGATTTCATAAAAAATATCTTATTAAAATGTGGTATAGTGTGGTTCTTTGTTTCTTTTTAGTCACAATTGTTTGTGCGGATCCCTCAGTTAAAGATTTTAAAATTATTACGGAAGATCCTAATTTCTATCATGCGGCTACATTAGTGTCGCCCAGAAATTTGCTGGAAAATTTTGCATGTACCGATCTGTTACTAATAGATGAAGTTGAAATAAGCAGAATTTGTTTAAATCAACTTGAGCTTCTTTGTGAAGCAATAGCTAGGCAGGATTTATGGGCGCTCAAAAGTAAGTAAAATAAAAACGATATAATTACCTTTTATGGAAATAAAACAATAGTAGCATTCGCAATTTTATGGTGTCAAAATCAATTATTGATATTTTACATTTCGTTAAAAGTATAATTAAATTGGCGTTAGCACCTACTAACAAAATATTAAATGTCAAAACTAAAGTAAGAACTGTTGATATATTTGGGCTTTAAAGAAGCTTAAAGAAGCTTTCCTGTAATTGTTTTGATCTAATGACTGCAGTGTAATTTTTTCCGAGACCTCGTGTAATTTGCAATATTTGTTTGATTATTTATCAAACAATTAAGTTTATAAACAAAATGTTATCAGTGTTCAAGTTCGCATGCACGCAATTAGCAATATAATCGTCAGTATCATTAACACGCGCACACAACATGCAAATCAATTTAATATTTTCAATCAAATACTGCATATAAATAATTAATATTGTTTAATGCTAGTGGTGGATGCGTCATCAAAGATTCCTGCTGGTATCTTGCAAGGCAATTTCATCGACCTGGGCATGTACGACGAATGCATGGCAATTCGAAATGACACCCTAGAAATTCGTGGTACGCATTGCATGTACACGCCTAATATTTCGCTGCAAGATGCTGCCTTACCTCTGATGTTGTCGATTTGCGTCCCAGCCAGTTGTTCGACTGAAGACGTCAAAGAATTCGTCACGTATGCCATCGGCAAAATTGCCGTTAATCTTAATGTAACGATCTCCTCAGCCAGCTGCGCACCTGTTGATGAACAAATCTGGGATACAGAATTCATCGTTTGTTTGTGAGTTATTGTATTTAGGTGTATAATGCTAAAATTGAATTGAAGCACAATCAAGAATTGTTCTAATAATCTTGCAGTACCATCTTAGTGATTTATCTCAAATTTTTGATAGTATGTACCGCATCTGAGATAATCTGTGATCGGAATAGCAATTTAGGACAAAATAAAGTGCTAAGTACGCTTACACAGTTTTCACTGAAGAAAAATGCTGCTGCTATTTTTAATATGGAAGTAAGGAAAGGGAACATACCGGCACTACATGGAATTCGATTTATCAGTATGGCTTGGGTAGTACTTAGCCATGAGTATTCACTTTATTTCAAAACTGCCACTGTCAATGTTTTAGATGCTTTGGAGGTATGTATAAGCTAAAATACGTTGTAAACATTACTTTGATTTAAGTTATAAATGCATACATTTAAGTTATGAATTCTTGCTTAATTTCAAAATAAGTACTTATTTAAAGAGATCTGCAGCCTTAATAGTTTGGTATGTATAATCAATACAAATCCGTGTTTCAAATCTCATTTCCGCCTCGTGTAAGGGTCAAGTGATTAAATTTGTCTGCAGATATTTAACTTCATAAGCCTTTGTTGTGACCGTTTTATTAACGATAAAAAAAGTATCTAAAATTGTTACATGACAGGTACTACATCTTGATAGACTTAAAATGACTCCACACTTGACATATAATATGAAGTATTTGATTTATTATGATAAAGTATTAATCGATCAAGGGGGCATTGATTCTGCAAATTCTTATATCTAGTTATCTAAACATAAAGTCTTCCCAAAAACTAAATTAACATTACGCTCATATACTCATGCAATTATTTTTTTGCAGTGGGCAACATCTTGGCAAGCTTTGTATATATTTCTCGGTTTTTTTGCCGTTGACACCTTTTTTGCAATAAGCGGTTTTCTCATGACTTACCTCTTTATGAAACAAATGCCAAAGGAAAAAACATTTAATCTGCCTATGTATTACTTGCACCGATTTTTGAGGTAATTATAAGATAAGAAATTGATCGAGTACAATTAATCCTTTAACGTGTAATCTTTTTATCATTGACTAAAAAATTCTTTGTTACAGATTGACCCCTGCAGTAATCGCACTTATAGTCTTTACAATCGTTTTCGTTCCAAAAATTGGATCCGGTGCTTTGTGGCATGTACATAGCAGGAATACATCTTTGGAAGGCTGTCGAGAAAAATGGTGGCCCATTTTACTTTACGTGCAAAATTTTGTTCGGAAGGAGAGTCCGGTAATTCTCTTTTAAGTATATACGTTTTAAAAACATCAAACGTACTGTCATTATATAACATTGTATTTTAGTGTTTAGGTCACTTATGGTATCTTGCCGTGGATATGCAGTTATTTTGGCTATCACCAATTATTCTTTATCCGCTGTACAAAAAACCAAAACTTGGCTTGATGATCACGACTTTGTTGTTGCTTGCGTCATTAGTCATTCCAACTTTGCTCGTTAGTCTAAACGATTATCGTCCTATATCGTTCTTAGTTGATTTGGAGTAAGATTGTTAAAATTGGATGTCAAATTTTATTTAAAAACGATATCTAATCAATGCAAACATAATTTTCAGCCAAGCTAAGATGGTGGAGATGTTTAAAGAAGTTTATGTCATGACTTACAATCGAGCAGCAGCGTGGATTGTTGGCATTCTTATGGGGTACGAGTTAGCTAGGAGTACTCAGAAACCGAAAAAGGTATTTTTTAAATGAAATTTTACACGTTATTGTTATTACGATATGTCAATATTTATTGATAAAAAATAAAATGTTACATAATTAATGAAGTATTTGATGCAAATTGGTTGGATATTGTCGATGGTGGGCTTTGTTTTTTGCATTTATGGAACCAGATATTTCACAGCTAAGGATTATAAATACAACGCAGTTTTAGAAGGTCTTTTTATGGCGTTCTCACGCCCAATTTGGGGATTCGCCATTTGTTGGATCGTTTATGCAAGCTTCCATAATTACGGTGGTAAGAGAGTACAATTTTAAACAACATTTGCATCTGTATATCAAAACAATTCTATTTATAAATATGTAACACATGAATACAAGCTCTACAATAATTGCTTAACGTTTTAGGTTTAATATCAACAATTTTATCATCTAGGGTATTCTTACCTTTGAGTAGGTTATCATACTGCATTTATCTGGTGCACTATGTTACTGAAAATATGCAATATGAGGCAGCGAGGACTTCTAAATACTTTTCTGATTACTACGCGGTATGAGTTTTTACGAGATGGCAAATTACAATTTTCTACAAATATTGCACTAATATTGTTCTTATATTTTTCAGTGGTACTACTTTTTGGGAGACTTTGTAATATCTATTGCAACAGCAATTTGTTTCAGTCTATTGTTTGAATCGCCAATGTTAGCACTGGAAAAAATACTTTTTAGGCGCAAGAAAAAATCTAAATCTGATTCTCAACAAAACCTTAAATCCTATACAAGTAGTGAAGAAAGTGTACGTAAGTGAGAAAATAAAACAAAAAAATAGAAAAATTCTAGTGCTGTAGAAATAAGAGAATCTCAACTTTTAAAGCCGGTCTGACCTATACTGTTATTTATCCCTTCCCTTGACTAATCATTCTTTTAAAATAAAAAAGCATTGTTTTAATTAATTTTGTTGTGTTAAACTTTTATTTGCTTGAATTTATAGACAATTGAATAAAGAAAAAAATCCAGAGGAATTAAAAAATTGAAAATAAAATAACATTATTAAAACATTTAATAAATAAGATATTATTGATAGCATGTGACATACATACACTTGTCTTCTCTCTTTTCGTCGGTATTCACGTTTGCATTTTCGTCGATTTTATCTTGGGACAATCTATTGTAGTCGTACTTATTTTCTGTCCATCTACTGTTTCGGTAATTTGTGCGAAAGTTATTTCTATAAAGGAGTAACCAAACCTATGTTAAAATGGTTAAATTCTAAAATTTGTATTCCTTTTTTATTCCTTAATATTCTTACATTTGTATTCAAATGATTATTTATATAAAATTTATCCAAATTATTAATAAAGCGTATCTTCGAATTTTAAAGATATTTTTAAATTACAACTTATGCAACCTGTCTATAATTGTAATATAGTATAAAATAAAAGATACACATTTAAATCATTGTACCCCGAATAAGTGATTTAGGTCCGTATTTATCAGACATCTTGATGTAGTAAAATAAACTACCGTGAATTAAAAAAAAATATTCTACTTCCGAAAAAGTATTATACTACACTCCATTTGTGGTATAAAGCAGTGTAAGACAAGAGCGTGCACGATTCCGTGGAGCATAAATTAGCTTGCAATGTCAGCGTGCCTTCGTACTCCTCCGTGCACCCCCGTCTCGGCGTAACGCCGCCGTGGAAGAAAACGAGACAGAGTCTCGCCGAGACCTCGATTCCACGTTTATTATTAACGTAATTTTCGTAAGAAAACCGAGAACGCGAGTCCGCGGGGGCGTTTCCCCCACCAGGTGATCATCGCGCCGCGCTCGCGAAGGTCTCCGCTACGATGCGTGGCAGAAAAAGATAGATACATAAAGGGAGAGAGCGAGAATGAGAGAAAGATAGAGAAAATGAGAGAGAGAGAGAGAGAGATCGAGAGAGAGAGAGTGAGAAAGAGGGAGAGATTGAGAAATAAAAAGATAAAGAGAGAAAGAGAGAGAGAAAGAGGAAGAGATTGAGAAATAAAAAGATAAAGAGAGAAAGAGAGATCAACATTGAGAGAAAAAGAGAGAGAAAGATTGATAGAGCTGCCCGTAGCCGGCGGGTGCTCAGAGTGCGCATTACGTAAGACACGTGGCGATCGCATGGGCGAGCGCTGCCGAGCGCGGAGCTTTTACGATGGAAGCGCCGCCGCGGCGGAGTCGCGATGCTAAATAAAACTTCCCCTCTGGGGCTCTCCGGCACCGGCCGTTGGGCGCCTGCCATGTGCTCTAATTTTGCGCGGCTCCCATTCTCTCTCTCTCTTCCTCTAACTTTTTGCCCCTCTCACTCTCTCCCTCTTTCTCTCTAGCCGCGTTGCTTACTCGTCGCGGCACCTTTCCCCGCGTGAGTCTTTCCCGACACTTTTTCGACCGTTTCCTTCGATTGGGATAGAGAAATAGAGAGAGCGAGGGAGGGAGGGCGAGAGGATAGGGAGAGGGGGGAGACGCGGACTCATCGAGCGAGCGATCGACCGTCCACCGTCGAGAGCCTCTTCTTCTCCCTTTATTTTTTCCTCTTCCGCCTTCGCGCTGATCGCTCCGCGCGCTCGTCGATCGCTCGCCGTTGCACCGCTCGCTGCATCGCCTCTTTCCCCTCTCTCTCTCTCTCGTTCCTCGTTACGCGGCTCCCGATTCGCGAGTCCGCGCCGCGAGTTCGCCCGGAAAACAGTCACCCGCGAAATCGCGAAGCCGCGGCCGGGACGCGTGTGCGCGCGTGTGGAGGTCTCGACGACTCGGGCTCGCGGCTCGATCGGTTTCCACGGATCTCAGTGCTGCCTCGATACCAGTGCTGTGAATCATCGACGGACGCAGGGGGACCCGTTTGTTTTGGAGCGCGAGTGAAGCTTTGGTTCTGATTGTTCACTTTTATTTTTGCCGCTCTTCAAAATAGCCGAGCTTGGAAACAGTGTCAGCTAGAGAGACGCGGACTGCAGTGGTGTTCGAAAGTTTTTCGTATTTACCCGTGTGCTCCCGCGGTCGAGGAACCACGGTACAAAAATAAACGGCCAGAAGGTGTGATCGAGCGGTGCGGTTATTTTTAAGCGACTCCAAGTGAAAGCTCGCGGAGCTTTCGCGGTTGCGGTCGATCGCATCGATGCACCGGCTGGATCGATCGAAATAGACGTCGGTGGGTCTAGATCGCCGCGGGGCTCCGCGGGTACCAACGAGGTGGCCCAGATGTGAAGGCTCCGCGACGATGGCGGTGCCCGGCTCGGGCAAGTGCTGCTACGTGGTGACGCCCGTGCTGCTGGTGCTGCTGGCCGGCCTGCTCTACTCGGGATGCGCCTTTCGCATCCGCGACGCCGCGCCCGCGAGCGCGGACGTCTGCCACGCGGGCACCGGGCGATGCTCCTCCGCGGCCGCCTCCTCCGCCTCGTCGCCGAATTCGTGGACCGGCGCGGCGGCGGCGCAGCGCGCTAAGCGACCGTTCGAGACGGTCAGCATGCGAGGGAGTTTTGCCAAGAGCAAGCTGCGACCACCTGATGACGCCGGTGACGGCCAGGAGGTTCACGTGTCGCCGAGGAGGAGGGACAAGGGTGGTACGACGACTAGACCGTGGTCCAAGTTGACTAAGATTGAGGATGTTAGCGACGACGAGGAAGACGCTGAAGATGAAGACGACGGAAGTAGAAATGATAGCGATGATGAAATCGTACAAATTGAGGTGGAGGATGACGATGTGGTATTAATAGAGGATGACGAGGATGAGGAGAAGGAGCGTTTGAAGAAGGAGGAAGAAAAAAGAAAAAGAGAAAAAGAAGTAGAAGAAATGCGACTAAGAGAGGAAGAAAGGAAAAGAAAAGATAAAGAATTCGAAGAAGAAAGAAAACGAAAGGAAGAGGAACGTAGAAGAAAGAAAATGGAACAAGAGGAAAAATTAAGGAGGCAAGAGGAAGAACGCCGACGAAAGAGAGAGGAGGAAAGGCGAGCGAAAGAACTAGAGCGGCAATTGAAAGCCGAGGCTGAGCGACGACTTAGAGAAGAAGAAGAGAAGAGACTAAGAGAGGAGGAGGAGAGGCGCTTGAAAGAAGAAGAAGAACGACGACTGAAAGAGGAAGAAGAACGACGACAAAAGGAAGAAGAACGACGACAAAAAGAAGAAGAGGAACAAAGATTGAGGGAGGAAGAGGAACGACGACAAAAGGAAGAAGAGGAACGAAGGTTGAAAGAAGAAGAAGAACGAAAGTTGAAAGAGGAAGAAGAACAACGATTGAAAGAGGAAGAAGAATTGCGTTTGAGATTAGAAGAAGAACGCCTGCGGGAAGAAGAAGAATGTAGATTAAAAGAAGAAGAAGAGGAGCGCAAAAAGGCGGAAGAGGAAAGAAAGAAAAAAGAATTAGAAGCGAAAAAGCGAAAAGAAAAGGAAGAACAGGAGAAAAAGAGAAAGGAAAAGGAAGAAAGAGAAGCTGAAAGGAAAAGAGATGCCGAGGAAGATAAAAGACGATTGGAGAGATTGAAGAAAGAAGCCGAAGAGAAAAAAATACGAGAGGAAAAGGAAAAGAAAAAACGAATGAAGGCAAATGAAGACGACGAGGATGAAGCGTTGAACGGTGACGATGAAGATACTGTAGAAGAGAATGACGATGACGACGACAAACCGAAAAAGAAACTCGAAAAGGTAAGATAAGTTGATAAAGACAAAACCACGCCTGATCTAACAATGCTTTGTACAAAATCATCTAAAATCAAAGAAATAAAGCCTACCGAATTCTTGCAACAGACGAAACCAAAATCAAGCAGCAGCAGCAGTAGTGGATCGAAGTCGAAACCGGAAAAATCGACTTCGGTGAAAAAGCCAGCCGAAAGCGAGAGTGAGTTCAACAATCGCATGTTGATCGGTGCTAAGTGACAACTGCACGCTAATCATCACACCATGCGCTGTGTGTTTCAGCGAAGGCCACGAAGCCAAGACCGAGGAGAGACTCGAAAGCTCCCCTCAGTCTGGCCGAGCTCAACGACTTGATTCTCAGCGTGCCGACCTTCGTGCCAAATTTCACCGATGTCGCGGACTCGGCTTGTCAGCAGCACGGCAAGATCTTTCTGAGGCAGCTGCGTGGATACAAGCTGTGGGCGCTGCAAAGTAAATTTGCTATTATCGCGTGTAGATTTTTTTTTATAAAAAAAAGTAACTTTAACTGATAAAGGTACAGTCTGTAGGTACAGATATCATGAAGCACTTGACTGAATGATGAACTGCAATTTCGTAAAAAGATCTAGTGAAAATTACCATTCAGACGTACGCCTTTAAGAGGAAAACGCATAAAAATATTTTGTTTATATTTGTATATTTGGAATATTTCCTTTTTCAATTGTTTTTAAAAAAAAACTAAGATTAATTTAACTGAAAAACATGATCTTCTCATAGAAAAGTAAATTATTTTAGTGCACTTCCTCAGGTATATATTTAACGATAAATTACCTAATTTATCGTTCAATTTCTATCAGGGAATATTTCTTTGAATTAAAAATTTCTTATTAAGATTAAAAATTCCTCATTAACATATTTATTTGAAGGTTGTCACATTCTCTACATTATATCGTTATGGTCGTAACCGCAAAGTCCTATGAAATTTCGTAAAATAATGAAAATTTAAATAAGATTGCTTTCAATCCACTTAGTCCATCAGCCTCGTCGATCAATTTAACGACATAGTGTAAAGAGGATAATACGATGAGGATGACGTTCATTGTTCCCTGAAAGTTTTTCAATAGAGCCACATCAGTGTCGTTATTTCGCATAAAATTTTCATTTTCCATCACAGTGCTTGACTCGAGCGCGAAGATCCCCGCAGGCTTATTACGGGGCAACGTCAATCAACTGGGCGACTTCGACCAGTGTCTTGGGATCGCGGCGCGCGTCAAGGTCGAGGAAAAAACTGTTAGGGTGCAGGGGAAGTACTGCTTAGCCAGCATGGATTTGTACGCGACGCATCCGGCCGCCAAGGTACCCGTCAATCTTATGCAGAGCCGAGCCTTAGTAAGAGGAAACATGCGTGACGTAAGTACGTGACATTAATCAAAAGGATATTTCGTTGACTGAATCAGTTATCTTTATGAATTGCAAACGGTAAAAAGAAATTTCAGATATCAAAATACAAAGAAAATTAAAGAAGTATAAGTATTTAAGTTTCTATTTAAAAAATTTGCATACTTTCATTAGCAGTCATACGATAATAATTTGTTTATTAAAAATGATGCGTAAAAAAATATAAAATTTTTATAGCCGGGACACTTTATACCGAAATTCACGACAGTTAATTGGGCCCTTTGCCTTCCGGCTGCCTGTTCAGCCGAAGATGCTCGTAAGACTATCGAGAACGCACTTCAGGAGTACAATTCGACGATCGGAATAAGATTTGTAGTGGACGTGGATCCTGACATGTGCTACGTAAAAGAAAAGTCGCAAAGTTACTCGAAAGAGACCATTGGAGTACTGTAAGTAATAAAAGTCATTTCAATAAAAAAATTGAAGTTGATCCATTTAAAACTGTGCCTTTTTTGCTTTCAGTTATTTTTATGCCATTTTCATTTGCTTGACGATCGTCGCTACTTTGCGAGATTACTTAGCCAATTTGCAGGGAAAAGGTAATGAGAACGAAAAGATTTTTTATAAATTCAAAATTCAGTTAACCAAAGTAAGATGTATTGTCGATTTTTACGAAAACTAGTTCTTGTTGGTTCTTTCATAAATTACTAATATTTTAAATATTTGAACATCAATATTCTTACACTTTTTTGTCTTACAGTAGTTTATAGTGCGTACAGCAAGTTTTTTTGAAAATTAAATGTTTGTTAATTTAAAAACAATGCATAAAAAAAGCTGAAATGAGCTAGTTTTCGTTAGGAACGACGATACGATAAAAATGATCCGAGCGAAGTAATCGCATCGACATGATCGCCAGCCAATTATTTATAAACAACTCGTGGCGTTCAACAGGAAATTATTCCGAGAGGATAATAATGGCCTTCTCCCTGAAGAGGACACTCAAGTCATTGTTCGGAAATAAAGAAACAAGTTCCAACGATATCGGATGCATCCACGGCATAAGATCCTTATCGACGATGGCTTTGTATGTCGCGCACAAGCTGATTCCGACGTCGAGGATGCCTTATGCCAATCGTGTGTCGCTCACCGAGGTAAAGGGCTTGTTTATTTTCTTTTATACCCTTATTGCCAGAATTTATCTGCGTTCACTTGTCGGTCTACTGTATCTTTTGGATCGTGCGACAGTTTACTTTTTAGAAAGAATCATAGGTTTTTTTAAAATTATTTTTAATGTAAACTACTGATTGTTCAAATTAATGAAAGATGAGAATTAAAGAGGCTGCTTAAACTGTTAGGAAAGACTTCGAATTAAAAGTTTCACAGATAAGTACACATTGTAGATGAGACAATGTTCAATAGAAAAAAAAAATGCTTTAGTATTTGTTACAATAAATAAAAATGTAATTATTTCATTAGCATCCTACAGTTTGAATCCAGTAAAATACAATAATAATATTACAATCCAATAAAATATGATGCACTAACACTGAATGCTAATGAATAATATGCTGTAAAAATGGTATTGTTAAAACAGATCGCTGGCCATCCTCTAAGCTCGGTACTGCGAGCATCCCTTTTCTTCACGGATTCCTTCTTACTGCTGAGCGGAGTCCTCACGGCCTACAACATGGCGAGGGAATTGACGGTTCGTAACGAGATCCGCTGGTTCTGTCGACTCATTGCGAGATTTGTGAGGTAGGAAAAGATCCTTTCGTTGGCCCTTTTTCGCTCCGAAATAAGCGATCCTTCATAAAGCGCGTCTGAATTTCCCTCTTTTAGACTGACTCCTTCGCTTCTGGCGGTTGTCTTCTGGTATGCTTTTGTTATGGAGCATACCGGCTCCGGGCCACAATGGAACTCCGTCGTCAAGTCGAACGCCGATATTTGCAAGGAGAATGCCTGGATCAATCTGCTTTATGTGCAAAATTTCTTCCCTTTTGAAGAAATGGTGAGCGAAACTATTTATATTCTAACTTTGCGATGAAAGCTTTTGATTCTTAAAATGCTCAGTAATTATATTTTTAAATACTTGTTTACTTTATACAGAATATTTTTTGAGAAGAAAAGAATATATTAAACTTTCTGTTTGGAAAAAAATCATAGAAATATGAATTAATCACTTAAAGTTTGAGGAAAATATAAAAATATTGATTTTTGTTTTTTTCAGTGTGCAACTCATACGCATCAATTGGCTCTGGACATGCAACTGTCATTAGCGGCACCGGCGCTCGTGTTCTTCCTGCAAATGAAGCCGGTCCTCGGCATCATCGTCGTGTTTTTCCTCCTTCAGGTATCCGCGACTTTGCGGTACTTGGCGACGTCGGGGAACAATTTGTCCCTCGTTGTCTTTCACGGGATGACGTAAGTGACCCTCGCGACACGCTATGCCCACCGACGATTTTTTTTCAATGTCCGATTTTAAATTATAATTTTGCAGAATCAAGCATCTCTATAAAACCGCTAATTTAACTTACGCGCTACCTCTGCACCGAGCGACTCCTTATTTGTTTGGAGTAAGCCTCGGGGTCCTTTTGCATTACCTAGGAAAGAATATCCGAATTCACAAGGTAAATTTACAACTACTGGATTCATTGTTTGCTTTTTAAATTAGGTAATTTTTAATCAATTTTTGTTTGTTTTCAGATTTTTAAGATAATAGGTTGGTTATTAGCGATAGCTTTAGGGTCATGGTCACTGTTTTCGCCGATGCACCTTGCTAAAAGAGATTACGTGTACAACGTAGAAGAGGCGACGCACTTTGCTGTCATAAGTCCCATTCTGACAGCTATATGTTTAAGTTGGGCCATTTTCGCATGTTTCACTGACAATGGAGGTGAAAAATATTACCATTAAATTGATTACATATTTCACTAATGAATAATGATGATGAATAATGATATTCTTGAAAATAAAATGTAATTTGTATTATTTGATTTCCTTTAGGTATCATTAACAGAATGTTATCCAGTCACTGGATGTTGGTATTTAGTAGACTGTCATACGCCATTTATTTGTCACAATTCGCTGTATTTTTCTACAATGTTGGTACTACAAGGTATTCATCAGAATTTCAACTTAATAGAGCGGTAAGTGTAATGAATGAGGGGAAAAATAGCACTCCTGGATAAATTATTTATTTACTAATCCAAACAATTAAACAAATGTTACTGTAAATAAAAAGTACTGCACTGTGGTTGTCCTTCTTTTGCTGCACAATGCTCACTGGAGGTTTAACAAGCTACTATGTAATTACACTACAGTTCTAAAAAGTATTATAGTTGACCATCTATGAAAATAGTCCTTTCTGCAAGAACACACTTCCTCAAGTTTAGATATTCCAGATTCCATTTTTCCAGCATAATAACTGCATAATAAATTCCTCGATCGATGTAGGCTTAAACAAATGTGCTCAGAAATTCGTAGAACAGTAAATTTTTGCAAGAAAAAAAAATCGTACTACAAAACTAAAATTAAACAAACTAACTGATTCAATTATTTCTTGCACTCCAGATCGATCCTTACGAGGCGCTAGCCGTAGTATCAGTGTCGGTAGTGCTGACGCTGCTGTTCGACATTCCGATGCAGGAGGTGAAGAGCATCATAATGGAGCTGGGCGACACCCAGTCGATCGGCGCCAAGGAGAGCCAGCCGGCGGGCGAGGTGCACGCGAACAACGTTCGCAAGGACGCGGACCGGCCCGCCGTGTCGGCGGCGGAGGACGAGGAACCGACACCGGGCGGCTGGAACTGGGAGAGGGGTACGTTCACGCAGTCGGGGCACCGCGAGTACGAGGAGAACGGCTCGGTGGAGGAGCCGTACCGCAGCTCGAGGCTCAAGCGGCAGGACGCCAGGAGGCAGACGATAATACGCTCCGAGGCGTACGACGAGTGGGACGCGGCGAGGCCCGGTCGACGGGTCTGCCGCTCCGAGGAGGTGGAGGATAGGCCACCCAGTCGCGGTGACTACAGGATGGACGACGGCGACGGGTACTTGCACACCAGGGAGAGGTACGGCTCGACGGGGTACAGTAGGTCGCCCATGAGGGACCTGGATGCGCCGGTCTTCCGGAGGTCCGTGTCGAGGGAGAGACCCATGGTCAAGGAACCAGATA
The DNA here is from genome assembly GCA_900480045.1 of Eurytoma adleriae. Lineage (NCBI taxonomy): Eukaryota > Metazoa > Arthropoda > Insecta > Hymenoptera > Eurytomidae > Eurytoma > Eurytoma adleriae. The sequence continues at coordinate 64,865 of UXGC01000431.1, forward strand.
TTTCAAGGTAGGATTTTTCTGCTATTTTCGGATATTTATTGGATTTTAGTGCACTCCAAACAAAAATGTAGTATCCGTATGTTTCACCTCTAAACTCAACTCTAAATCCAAATATAAGGAAAAAATGTTATTTATATAGACCAAAGTTAATTTTTGACCTCTGATTCTGAAAGAGTGGAAAATTTTTAAATTTTATGTTCGCACGCGCCCTTTAATTTTTTAAGGTGATCCCTAAAGGGCGCATAAAAGTTAAAATCATCATAGTTCATTCCTAGAAACCTTCCAGTTATAAGAACTTTTGACCTTGAAATTATCTTAAACCTGATGTGGTGCAGGTGTTGAAAGGATCGAAATTGAACACTTCCTTTTTTTTACGAATCTGAGTTGTCGTTATTATAAGATACCACAAAGCAAATGCACATACAAATAACAGAATATGTTAGAAGTATCGTCGAAACATTTCAGAGATTATAAAAAACCGCTGATAACGATAAGCAAAGAGGAGGATTACGCGAGTCCGCGCTCACCGCGCTCGTCGATGCCGCGTTTCGGCGAGCAGCAGCGTTCGCTCTCCTCCGAGAGCGAGAGCGAGCTGCTGAACCGGCGCAGCCGTCGCTCGTCGGCGGAGCCGCGCATCAGCGACGAGGACGACTGGGAGGAGGAGATCCGCATCCGGCGCGCGCGCTACCTGCAGGAGCGCATCAGCTCGCAGGAGCGGGACCGGGTGCCGCCGCCGGTGGCCGAGGAGGACCCCGACGAGGACTGGAGCTCGCTGAGGCGGCGCTCCTCCGCCGAGGGCAAGCTCGCCCTGCTGAAGGAGCCCGTGCGCCCCGGCACCATGGGCCTCTGGACCGTCTCCAAGATGCAGCTGGGCTCCTCGCAGGAGCCGGACGACGACGAGCTCGACGACGAGCTGTACCTGCAGCAGCGCCGGGAGTACCGCGAGCAGCACGCGCCCCTCCGGGAGGAGTTCGAGGAGGAGGACTCGTCGCGCGAGCGGCGTCGCAGCTTCGCCAGCGAGAGTCTGCCGACGTCCTTCGAGGAGGACGACGACTCGGCGAGCCTGGAGTTCTCGCTGAAGAGGAACAGCAAGAGGATTACCGTGCAGGATCTTAGCAAGTTGGCCTCCGAGGACGACGGACAGTCCGCCGATAATTGGAATAAACTCGATGTTAAATCACCTGGATTGTTCAAGAGAGAATCGATTGTTAAGGTACAGGCTGTTTATTTTTTGGTTAATCTCTATTTTATAAAAAAGGGTTGCCGCAGCCATAGTGATCCTCCTCAGTACTCCGCCTTCCTTCCTAACATCTGCTTCTCTATCATCTCCTCCAGCCCATTTTTAATCTCCTCATCCATCTCCACTGCTCATCATCTCTTCTCATCACCTCCGCAGCCTTCCCACTTCTCAACCCCTTTTCAACCCCTCCACAGTCTCTTGTCACCCTCTCTTCAGTCCTTCATCAACCTCACCTCTCTCCATACCTGTCCTTATTTTTCATCACCTCGAGTTCAGTCTCTCCTTAGTCCTCCTTATTCCTCTTCAGTCTTCCTGATCACTTCTAAACATCATCCCCTCCAGACCATTTTTACTCCTCCTAATCAATTCCCAACTGTTTCTCATTCCTTTTCAGCCAGTCCGCAGTCCCTCCTCATCCTTTCTTCAACCCCTTATCAGCCTCTTATTCCTCACTTCTCCTTATTCTTCATCAGCTTCACCTCAATCCCTTCATAGGAGCAAAATTTACACACTCAGAAAGTAGATTAAGAGATTAGCGTTTTTTCTAAAGCGATTAGCACATGGAACTTGATGTTGCAATGCTTATCTGGTAAACTTGAACCCCGATTTTGATATACATCTAATAAATAAAGTAGGCACCAACAATAATAAATGTATTTTAATTAAATATATGATCGGAAACATCAACTTGTTGATCCGATGATTTGCATTTCATTTTCGCATATCTTTATCTACAGAGCCAAGCAAGCGAGGAGGATCCCGAGTACCTGCTGCCAGAGCGACCGAAATTAGTGGAGCAGGAACAGGAGCATCCGTTCAAAAAGGCCTGGCAGATGCAGAAGTCGCGTTCGGAGGAGGAGGGTTCGGCAGCCTTCGTGGTGAAGGAGTCCAGATCATCGGCTCCGCCCGTTACCTTGGAGCAGCAGAAAGAGGTGCCGGAAGAGCGGGCCGACGAGGAAGGCGCTCAATCGTTCGACGTGCCCGAGCCCGAAGTCACCTGCGACGTGACCATCGTCTGGCAGAGTCGCAGCAACGAGACCGACGACACCAGAAGCAGCTCCGGCACCGCTACCTCCTCCTCCGCCAGATTCGACGACGAGGACGAACAGTCGCGCAGCAACAACAGGCGCAAGTCCGAGGACGAGTACTGGAGCTGGACCGAGAGGGACACGTGACCGTTGGAGGGGGGGAATTTGAGTTACAAATCTTTCGACTTTTTGAGTCGGTGTTTTTTGTCGCTACGAATGGTACTTTTTTCAAAATTTTTCAAAGGTCACTGTGCGATCGGTACGAGGGTTCGACCACCCTGCAGTGTTTGAAAATATGCAGTCGACAGATCGGATAAAACTTTTTAAGGGGAATATGAATGATATTAAGCGGAAATTAAAGATTAATCGGCTTTATTTGAGAAAATTGTCGTTTATTTACAAAATTAAGTATCTCGAGACTCCTTAAATTAATAGAAGTGCAATCGATTAATCTAGCAAAATCTATATGACTTATAATATAAACTTTTTTTGTTTTATTACTTTAAATATGTTTACGCGTACTGTACAAAAAATTTCGGGTACAAAAGTCTAATTAAGTTTTATACATCAACTATAAATGTACTTTACAAACGGATCGATACATTTTACAGTTCAATACGAAAAAAATTAAAATCAATAATACAAAGATTTTCTAGTTCTTCTAATGTCAATTTCTAAAATTAAATCCCAAATAAAAATAAAATAAAAAAAACCGCGCCGTTAAATAACTTACTTTGACAATAAAAATAAATGCAAATCACAACAAACTCAGCGAGTAAAAAATTGAAGTAAACAATCGAAAATCAACACCAGCCACCGTAGCACAAGTGGCCTCGAAAAATTTTTCGTCAACAGTCGCGCGTCTCTGCGCCGTCGCTTCGTCGACGACACCGTCGCATTCGCATATGACACGATCGCTTCGCCTCGTTAATACGTCGGGTCGAGAGCTCAGCGTCGTTGAGAAAACAGCAGTACAAACAGCTTATCGTGTAACCAGACTCAAGCCTCTGTGGTGGTCGTCTCCTCGCTGTCGGTTTTTTTCGTCAGCGTGGCCGAAGACTTCCTCTCTGTCGTAACGGAAAAATACAAAATAAATACAAATCGAACGGACGGGTTACGTCGTGTCGCGCGCACAATCCATTTTCCTTAAATGGACGCGTTGGCTAATCATCGGGCCGGCACTTACCGCGTCGCAGGAAAATTCTCTCGAGTCCGAGGATCGGCGACTCGAACATCGTCGAGAGCAGCACCGCACCGCCGAACGTCAGCATCAGGTGGGACAGCACCTTACCGAACTACGAGAATCATGGGAATATTGTTGTTATTGTATTTCAAATAAATATACACGTAATATATTTATGTTACGAAAAGTTATTAATCTGTTTAATTTCATTAATGTCTCATGACAAACCCTTTGTAGTAAACCCTTTCTTATGTAACACTTGAAAAAAAAGAAAAAAATATTTATCTCGTGGTTAAAAAAATTGGAATTGTTTAATTATTAATAAATGAAGTCGCGTTCTTGATTATTATTTTTGCAGTCAATTTTAATAATAAAATATTTGACAATCGAGAAAAGAAAGAAAATATTAAAATAATTTTTTTGCGAAATGTCTTAATTAATGCTTTCGTCTAAAAAGAAAACTTTCAGGCACCTTAATTGACGGGATCTTGATGTGGTGCTTGAAGGTTTACAAATTTTAATTAGATTTGAATTATTCGCGTGATTGAACGAACAATTAACGTTTGAATTAATTAATTCCGCGATGATTAAACGATGTAGTATGCACTTACTAGACTAAAGTTGTCAAGATGCTGAGGCACTCGAATTGTTGCAGCACTGTGAAGTTCCACTAGGCCATTAACGAGGTAAGCCGAATAAGTTAATCGACTGAGAGGTATGAAGGGTCTCCATTTCAAAATTTTTCTTACGGGACCTGGAATATTAATTAAAACTAATTATGTTAAATATGTTGAATATATTTTGCAGAGATTTTAATAATTAGAGCATTGATTTGTGACAAAACATTTGTGAGTATTATTACAATAAATTAAAATTTCTGGCGTTGTGGTTGCCTTAGTAATTTTACAGAGGATTTGACTTTTTTGCCATACAAAAATACATATAATTTAAAATAAAATCTATGTTCTCCTATGAAATAAAATATTTTAAAAAGTTTGTAATAATTCACTATTACTTAATAAGTAAAAGTAGAAGCAGACGAGTATGGTAAGACATCGAATTCTTTAAAAACTTTCCACTGAGGTAAGCGGATTTCTTAAATAAAATTTATATTGACAATTTTTTCAGTGCATTCAACTAAAATTTATATGTTGATACTGAATTTATGGGAATTGTACATAATCAGCTTAATTGGTCTTCCCTCAGACACTTTACTAAAGAATGGAACACATTAGTGGTCTACTATAAACCACTAGTTATATTAATTCTTTTACAGTAAAATTAATATGCAAATTATTTTTATATTGTTTTACAAATTCAGAATTTCCTTTAAAAGTGTATAGAAAGATGGTGAGCGAAGAAAAAAATAATTAACAAGAAAGACCGCGAGCGTTTCTCGAAACGAGGCTGAAGGGAGAAAAAGGGGAGTCACCTGAATTATCGGTAATGCAGGCGAGAAGAATCCAGCCGGTGCCCGCGCTCCACAAGGCTCGATGGAGTGACGAGTAAAAGGCGGCCTCGACGGTGGTGAAATTCTTCCTCGGACCGTAAAAGACGCTAATCGAGCACATCGAAACCAGTAGCGAGCTCACAGCCAACACCCAACCGATCACCACTGTGTTCTATAAAAAAAAATAAATGAGATATTCTAATGATTACAAGTTATTTTAATGATGTACTTTATGTATTTTAATCCCAGAATCACCGTATCATATACAAGTAACTTTAAAAAAAGGCATTCACTCATACTTTTTGTAAAAAATCTGTAATAAATGTAGATTTTCTTAATCTTGTGATTGAAGGGTAAATTTGCTTACTAATTGAAGTTTAGCAACATAATTTTTCATTTGAACTTCCTAGTTTTATTATTAACAATAATTTACGTAGGCCGAAGAGATGAGTAACGATTATTAATACATCAAAATTTGTATTTCAAATTCAAATCAGTAGTACTGCCGAAATTGTCTGAATTTTCATTTAGCTGTACATCGTTTAAATGTTAAAATTTCCTACGAATAATAGGTAAAACGCTAATTTATAGTAATTTCCAACACGGAAGAGTAGCAGAGTTCAACAGAACGTTTTAATTTATGGTAATTTTGTTTTTCTTTTTGTCTGCATAAACTAAGATTAGTAGAGGAACGTGACGGCGGTATAAAAGACAAGTCATAAAATTTTGCGAATTAATGAGATTTCGTATATGCTGAGTTTTGATGATTGAAATATTAAAGAGATTAGGCTGTTTTAATAACCGATAAAATTCATTTTAATGTATGCGTGTTATGAATGAAGTAGAATCCATTGAATAAATTATTTGAAAATGCGTGGTCCTATGTGTAAGCATCAGTTCTGGAGGTTTACGGCTCATTTAGTTTTAACTTTCGTTATTTCACTTAATTTAACATTTAATACATAATTTGGCAGTTCTATTAATCGGAATGACAAATAGGTACAATGTTACGTTCATAAATATGATTTGGTATTTTAAATTGTTCCTTTATAACATCTTATGGATTTTCATAAAATTACTTTGCAAAAGAACAGTGAGCAGTTCAAGCTTAATATTTGATGTTTAATATTTAATGTTTTTTTTCGTTCGTGCATGTGATATATCAAGTGCATAAGATGACGACAATATTTTTACCTTGGAAATCTTTACGTCAGAATTTTGTATGCGGTAGACGATGTAGCCGTATAATAAACCGAAACAGTAAGCACCTGCTCTCATGTGCGTTTTTATGTAGTTGCTTTTGAAATATTCGTTCGTAGAAATGTCCTTCACTTCCCTGAAAATCATCGTGCAAAAAATTCGATTAGATCTCCTTTCTTTTTTAATTTCAATATTTTTGCTACTATATTGGATATGAGCAATATTTTTTTAGAATAATTCATTTGCTGAAATAAAATATACTTACGGTGTGTAAATGAGCAAAGTGGGGTCTAAGTTCTGGGCGAGTGTGACGACAAACGGCAAAATCGCAGCGACGATCGTAACAGAGCCGAGAATGAAGTGGCCCACTTTGCGCCACCTCCACAGAGGGTAAACCACCACTGGCGCTAGTACAAACAATTGAGTGTCTACTGACAAGTACCACGATTGGAACATACACTAAAATTGAAAGAAACGTTTTCATTTTAAAAGCTGCATTCTGTAATTGCTTGCTTAGGATTTCTTCTTAACTTGCTGCAGGATTTTTCTATTTATTTCAAATCGTACCCTATAAAGTTAAATTAGTGAAAATCTACTAAAAATTAGTAAAAAACTACTAAACATCAAGAAAATGCAGTAAAATATAGTGAAATGTTACCACTAAATGATGATTAGTAAACAACATTCCACTACTTTTTAGTTATTTTCACTAATTTTTAGTGGTTTTTCATTAATTCAATTTTAGGTACTCATCCAAGGCCATAAAACAAGAAGCAGAAGGAGAATTCAATTTTAGAGAGATGAGTACAATTATAATGTACATCACTCTAACGTCTGCTTTAAATTCGAATGTTTAATGAATTTAAGGGAGGATTGCAGACGAATAATCTCATTTCGTGTGACAATGATTCGAATGTCATACATCCTTTCCATCAAGTCAAAAAATAATTTTTTAATTTTGCTATTCTTTGACCTGAATGAAAAAGTACGTCATTCGAAGCGCTCTCATATCAATTTGAGAATACAATTCGTCTGCAATCGACCGTGCAAAAGTCATTAAACTTTCTCTAAGTATTAACCGATAAAACATCTGATCGCAGTTTATAAGAGCCATTCAAAATTTTATAAAACAATATCCTAAATTCATTGCACCAGTTAAAATTTCAATATTTTTCCTGTTTGTACAAAAATGTTTATATAAGAAATTGACTTATTTATAAGCATTCAGTGCGGCCTGCAAAAAGCATTTTAATAATCGCGCGAAGAAAAACAAGCGTGTAACATCAAGGTGAACATCGCACACTTACGATTTGATCGGTGTTGATGTAGTTGTTGATGTAGAGTAAGTTAGCCCACCAGGAGGCGCGACAGCGCTCGTTCTCCAGCGTCACGCGGGACCAGAGGGGCCCGGAGTCCAGCCTCGGCAACCAGGTCACGTACAGTCCGACGATTACCATGTAAGCCGGCGTCAGTCTATACGAAAATAGTCGAAAAAAAAACGAACGGAGTTGAAGCAATGCTTTTCAAGGTGAAAACAACGGAAGTCTTGTCGCCGCTTCTTCCTCCCACGATTATAAAACGGTAATTTCGATTTTACGCGTGTGGACTGCGGGACGATACTCTTTTTTTCGATGGGACTTTAATAGTAATAACTCGATTAAAATCGTTCACTCTGAGCTTTTGAATTATTAATAATTTAATTAAAAATAGTTTATCCGGCGAAATGAGACTGAATAAATAAGACTGAAAGCGAAATACAATGTGGAATAGTGATGAACTACTTTTTTATTCACTTTTGAGGACCTTTCGTAAAATAGAGAATAAAAAAGGTGATGAATGAATTCGCAGGAAACTAGTTTCGTACCTGAGGTAACGATAAATGTACAGCAGTCCGAAGTTCACGGATTTTCTTTTGTCCAGCTCCTGCAGGAGAATGCGCGAGAAGAGGAAACCACTCAGCAGGAGAAACGTGTCGACGAGGAGTGGATTGTTCAAGAAAATCGAGTTTTCCACTTTCCCGATCGCCTGTAATATCAGTCATTTCACAAATTGTTAATTTTCTTTTACAATCTGGGAATAGACAGTTCATCAAATTGATATTTAAGATTCAATCGAATGTCTGTCTTTATAAAATTGTAATCACGAGGGTTAATTATTAATTAATTTCATGAACAGTTGTAGAATTAAATTATTGGATTATTTAAGTACATTTAAAAAAACTTTTTCCATTTTACTTTAATTTTCATGACCTATTCCAGTCATAATCTTCAATTAACAAATTCAATTAGCAAATAACAGATTCAATTCAATTAGCAAATAACAGATCGAAAAAAGATATTCTCGTTTTGAATCTGCTGCACGTGTAAAAATATTTTTCAAGCAATACATTTTTATGTAGAATTTTGTGCAAGTCGAGTTTAAATATTCAAACATTTATATACTAACTCATAAAATATTACCACATTTTACATATTGAATTACGCCGAAGCTGAACAGTTATTTTTCTTTTCGCATAGGCCATTTCATAAGTCATTTTCCGAGTCGGATTTTTTTAACGTTTCACACCATAAAGATTATTCAACCGCCTTACCTCGTTCCAAAATCTCTGATTGAGAACCGGTCCACTGACGACGAAGATCAGCGTGTGACCCGCTATGATGAAGAGCATCGCGAGAAACTTGATGCCGGATATGCACTCGAATTTTAAGTCCTCGTGGGCCGGGCCGCACAGCTTCTTCAGATTCAAGGGCATCGAGAAGGCGAGCAGAATTTGAGGCAACACTTCCTTCGGCATCTCGTCCGTGCTCTTCACGAAGAATAAGTGGTACACCGTGCCGACGACGATTATCGCGATTACCGCGGATATCACAGTTCTGCAAATCGTCAAGAAAGTTCATTTTTATTGCGATAACTCGTTGTAAGACACTCGTTGTAAGACACTCGTTGTAAGACGCATTTTTCAGGATTGAATAAAAATCTGAATTTTTAACATTTAAAGTAATTTTTCGTTTAAGTTAATAATTTACTAGTAATCTTTGATTCTAATTCTACTCATGTTTGTTTTTAATATTTATTTACGTGGTTATACAATTTTGTGTGAATAGTTTTATTTAATAAACTAAAGTTAAAAAATTAGGTACTCTACTTAGGTTTTTGACATACAGTATTTAAAGAAATTTCAATAATACTCTAGAAAATTCAACAAAAATGAAACACAGTAGCATTTAAACGAGTTCAAACGATGAGATTCATTTCTATAGTTAATCAAATTTTTTTTTCCTTAGGTCAATAAAACGCTACTTTGGAGCATTGCACTTGAGGCTTGACTCACTTAGCTGCCTTCCGTTCGCGTTAAATATTTATAAACAAATACATTCGCCGCTGCCTCTACATTGAGGAAGTGGAAATAAATGTCAATCGGATTTTGCTGATGTAGCGAATTATTTAACGATGGTGAATGAGAACGTCGACGAATGAAAGCCTCCTCCTTATAATATCAAGTAATCTTAGTGTATGCTCTAAAATTGCATAACTTCACAATAAGTCCTTGTCATTTAAGTCTAGGTAGCAATAAATAAATGAGGAATCAAAGAAGTATTCAAATAATTAAAGAAGTACTGACTTTATCAGTATTGTTTGAAATTTTAATTTTTGTTGCTCGTAAATCAAGAATTAAAAAAGTTGTTCTTCGTTAAAATTTAATAATCTTTTAAGCTGTTGTCATCTGTTCTCAACTTGTTAACTCAAGTTTTTGTACTTTAACTTTTTCAAAGCCTAAACTGAAAATCACAATTTCAAATTAAAATATTAACTTAATTTCGAATTAAAAATTTGCTTCAATCCTGTTATATTACGTCAACAAAAGAAACAAAATAAATAAAATAAAAAATGATGTTCTTACAAGTAGGCAATCTCATAATTATTGAACTTCGGTATCTCGTTCTTGTAGCAGGAGTTCGCGGGCACCTCGGCGTGAACCTCGAACCCGGTGTCGGCGAGAACACTCGCGAAAATTGCTTCGACGACGTTCTGGATGTCCCGGTTGGAGCACGCGTCGGGTACGCAGATACCCCAGTGCAGCTCGTCGATTTTGTCCTCGTAGCGGCGCTCGAGCTTCGTGAACTTCGACCAGAGGGCCGAACGCCGAGCGTCACCCACGCTGGGCACGTCGATCTTCACACGGCCCAGGCAGTACTGGCCGCTGATGGGCGACGCGTCGTCCGCGCTCTGACCGATGTCCAGGCACTCGTCGAAGTTACCCATCTGGTACGTTGAGCCGCTGCGAGAAAATTTTTAAGATCATGAAGAGGTACTAATAAAATATTTATTTTATTCGTAAATTTTATCTTCATTTAAGAGCAGAAGGTACCAAACTATAGATACCATTTTTATTATAAAATAAAAATTCATTTTACAAAAACCTAGAATATGAGGTGTTACAGTGGCACTGACGTACTCACAATCAGATCCTCTTTGATTTACTATAAAGATAAAGTGTTTAAACCCATTTGATCATGTTTAAACCCCTTGTACACAATCATAATCTTAGAACTACGATAAGTTAAATATAACTTTATTGCAGATTTTTTTTCTACCATCACTTCAAGAAAGCTAATTTTGTTGTCTTACCTAAACTGGTATTTTCTACTTATTTATAGTCATTAGCTAAAAGGTATAACTTATTTATTTATTTGTATATTTAAGTTTTTCATAATTCTGTGGAAATATAGAACTGTGTAAAAAAAATTGCTGCTACCGACTGCCTGCTGAATTTAACGATTAATAAATTAACTTTTACATTAATTATCTAGAAAAAAATCTGCTAAGGTAAACAATTATATCGTTTCTTACGAAGTCGTAACCATATAACTGCAAAATTTATATTCTAATGTAAAAACAAAAATTGAATTTCGATAAGCACGACCTCCTCTTGTCAGCTCAACGAAGCATCAACACTTGATCAGAATAATCTAAAGCGTATCTTTATTAAATTTCCATATCAAATAAAATACTAAATCATTTCTGATTGAACTTTTGCACGCTTAAGAATTAATAATAAAATTTTGATTCTTTGTCTTACTGCACTTTCTTACTGGACGCACATAAATTGCATCAGATGCAAGTCTATATAAAAAACGGATTCAATTTATTAATCTAAACTGCGATAACTGGAAACCCCTTAGTTCTACAATTCCTCACCTCAAAATACCCTCGGGCAGTTTCCCCGAGGCGTCGAAGAACTCGACGGCCCATGTGGTCAGATTCCGCAGTCCCAGGAGGATCTGCAAGCTCTGCTCGCGGCAGGCAGCGTTCTCCATGCGGCCAGCGATCGTCGCCAGGAAATCCAGGTCGCGGGTCATAAACGGCAGCGTCGGGTACTCGTACTCCACGACCTTTTCACCGTCGGCCCGCGCGACCACCAGCATCCCCAACAAGGGGACCAACGCCAACAGCCTCATCCTCAACTTCCGCAGGATCGCGCTCCAATCCGATCGCACTCTCTCCCTCGCTTATTCCCCTCGGTCAAACCAGAGTCGGAGATCGGCACGCGTCGGTACGCTCACAGTAACCGTATCATACTTAATCCCGATAAAAGAGCAAGAAAAGAAAATATCACGCCAGCACTTCGGAGCTCATCGCGGCGTCGGCTCGTGTACTTTCAGCGGAGAGCAAGGAGGTCGGCGGGGGTCGCAGCGAAGGCTGTCGAGCGCATCCTCGAGCGATCGGGCTCGCGGCTTGGATTGGCAATCGGGGACTGAGAAATTGGAACGCGGCGCGCCCGGCGAACGACCGACGACTGTTTTGGCGCGTCAGCAGGTGTCGAGCGTGGGTCCGATGCAGCGGCCGCCGCCGCGGTGGAAAGGGAAAGGAGTCTCGGCCGCCGATCTCGCGCTACCAAAGGCGATCGAGCATGCACGCGCGCGCGCGTGCCCCCGCCGCGACGATTAGGAATTCCCGCATTTCGCGGCGCCTTTTACATTACCTGCCTTCCCTTTTTTTTAGCTTGGATCCAGCGCGACCGCAGCCTCGTGGCAGGTAACATTTAGCCGGTGGCTCTTGTGGTTGGTGTTCTTGTGTGTTGGAGAATTTTCGGGAGGGACGAACGTTTGGTCTGCGTTAACTATAAGTTATAGGATTGTTTTAAATGGTCGACCTTGGCGGTTTGGTTTATTTATGCTTAATATTTTTATTTGAATGTATCTCGATATTTATTAATAAAATAACGTAGCGAATACAGCATAGCAATTATTGTCCATCACTATATGGACAGTAATTGTCGTTTAGTTATTAGAACGTGTTTTGAAACTTTGAACTAATATTTTAATGATAAATATTATTTATTTGATTGCAACAAGATCAGTTTAATACTGGTATGAAATCAAAGGGAACATAAAATATAAAAATCAATATTCACGTAAAAACAGGAGCTCAATAATGATTGTATTTCTTAAGAGATTGTTTACTTTTAAACACCAAGTAATGCAAATTATCGTAAAATACAAGCCTACATAAAAAGATTGTTGTTATTATTAGATTTAGATACTTTTTATAATAAGATATTTATATTTGCGATATAAACTTATAGTGCAAAAAATTGAACACACTAGATAGGATGAATGTGATTTCGATATCTCTATTTGCACAGTTTTCATAAAGTGCGCATTTCAATTATCTGCAAAGAATCATTACTATTTCATTAGCAATTAGAAGAGTAAATATTTGAAGAAAATAATTTAAATGTGTACTGTTGGGTTTATATTATACAAATATTTGAAAATTTACTTAACTTATTCTTGCATATATATGTACTTTAGATTGGTGATACAATTAACATTATGTAAATAATGACAATTGATTCATACAATAGAAAAATCATTAACATAATATTGATACATTGATAATTCTATCTTTAATTAACTCTTGGTGTTATGCCATATTTTTGGCTTATTCATACTTATATCTGGGTCTCGCGTTGGAACTACGTCATGGAATTCCATAGAAATTGAAGAAAGGTTAAGAAACTCTTCTACCCGGGTTATGCGTGGACATAAAGGTATCATTTTTTACGTATTTTACGTCAGTTCATTTCACTTTTGCGTTTTTTTAAGCGGATTGCATTTATGATTTACTAACACTTTGGGTTTTTCAGCCAATCATCTCTACTTTCTGGGTTGCTTTCTTGCGTCTACAAGAGCTAGGCATCAATTTACTGCGTTTTCCAGAGTTGCAGCAGGCCAGCTGTTTGTATCATTTTTTGTTCGAGTGGAAAATTTGCTCAGCCACCAATGGTAATTGCAAAAAAAAACTCGTTCCGTCAGAAAAATACACATTGTTGTAAACATCTAATCGATTAGTTTCTCGATGAAACGAGTACGAGATCCCAGAAAAATATGTAAACAACGATGACGTCAACGCTTCCTTCTTTTTTGCCTTAAGTGCTGCTAAATCCCTTACAAGCAGTTTTTTTGATGGCAAACAATAGAAATAGTTATGCAAATTCGCTGCTGCCGGTTTATCGGCAAAATAACGTTTTGCATTAGGTTATCAACGGATCGTGATTCAACATGCTAGATCCGTTGGAGGTGAAAGTGCGCGGTGTAATTCGATGACAGGCGCTGTACATAAAAAACTTTGCGAAAGATCACTTATCGTGGTATAATCATTCGGATGGGAACTATAAATTTTTCGCTTTATTGAATACTTTCACACTGCCAGGTCTTTAGATGTAAATTATGGCGGGTACCGTTGATTTGCCGTGTATATTCCTAATTATTTTTTTTCTTATAAGATTCGTCACTTTCTTGCAATAGATATGAAGTAATGCATTACATAAAAATGTTTACTCAGAAATCTTCTTTTCGTTCTTGAAAATGCGCATGAATATATAAATCTTAGAATTAAATGAATGGTGTTATATATTACTGCTGCATAAACAGAATAATTGTTACATTATTATGTATTATGTACGATAAAGTCAAGTTAAAATAACGATGAATGTAACAATTATTAATAACAGTGATGGCACTTAATGTTCTATTGCCTTAATTTATGAATGTAATCACCTTTCAATCATAAGCATTCATAATGTCCAATAACAGAAAAGTGGAAAATCATCGTTTACCCATCGCAGATTTTTTTATACACTCAAAGCATTTTCAAGTATTAATTAATTATGCAATTAAAATGTATAAAATGAATTGTTCTATATGAAAAAGAGGTAAATAAATCGTTGGAAAAATACTGATTTTTACATAAAAAATTATAATTATTCAAATTTATTGTATAACATTCTCGAAATTTTAAGTCGATCCTCCATCTCCAAGAATTTATAGTAAATTTTCCCTCATAATTTTTATCCCGTCTTAGCGGGGAATAATGAGTTTTTCCCGGTTCTTCATTTACGCCACCCCTCGAACTCAAAAGTTTTCTGTAAAAACGCTCGATTTTCCAGACCACTTCCCGGCGTGAAAAAAAGCCACTTCACGCCCGAGCCAGAAAAAAAAACTGTTCTCACCAGCATTGCACTCAATTAAATCGGCCGATTACGTCAGAATCGAGGCGCGCATTGGCTCATCCTTTCCCGCGCTATTTTGAATCGCAGTCGCCGAAGGAAAGTGAAATCGGCGCTTTTTCTCCCCGCCGAAAGTGAAAGAGAGCTCGCGGGGGGGAGTAGGGGGGTCCCGTACAGCGCGGCAGGAAGTGATTGATAATCCGAGCCGCGAGGACTCGGGCGGGCGTGCATGCGCTCCTTGGAATGCCGGCGTCGAAACGCGCGACAAGTTTATCGAGCGGCCCGCCGCCGCGCGCTCATGAATAATTGAGGACCGTCGCGGCGGCGGACTCGCGCGCGGGTTACGCAGCCGGCGTGGAGAAAGAAGCGCTGTCGGAGGAAAGTGGGGAGTAATAGGCGATCCTCGGAAATTTTCGTTCGGATTCGCCGTGGAGATGCCTTCTTTTTTTTTTTATTTTCGTTGCATTTCGTCGGGGATGAGTATTTTACCGATTGGAGTTGTTTGGGGAATTACCGATCTTTGCGGAACCGCGATTCTCGTAGCTTTGATTGCTCTTTTTTTCGGTAGTTTGCCACAGGGTGTTCTTGGAAAGATGCTGAAATGGGATTTATTCGGTTAGTCACAGCGACTGTTTGCGTCAGACTAGATGGAATTATATAGTAATATCTGTGGCATACCGGAAAAACTACGTAAGTCCTCTTTCCCTGTTTTTGAGAAAATGCAGATTTAATGTGTGTACCAATCTTTAAGATTGAAATCTATAATTTGAGGTGTAATGCTATGATGATTTAATGATATACTTATAATTGATACTTTAATGGTATACCTATTATAAATGATAATAAAATTAGAAAGTAAACACTTTATTTAGAGCACACCTTTCTGACCTTTCCTTTTTATAAGGACTTATCTATTTTTGCAAAATATTGATTTCGGAATTTTAAGTTCCCTACTGATAACGACGTTTTAGGTGAAAAGGTACCTTTAAACAGTGTAAATCTGCAACAAACTTAATTTTTGGAAAAAATGGATATTTTTAGTTTTCCGGTACGTTGCAAATATTACACATTTAGCCTAACGACTTCATTTAAGAAAAATGTTGATGAGTATATAAATATTTTTGCTTGAATTAATCAATTTTTTGTGAAGATCTTATCGTAATTTACTGCATAGGACCCAAACACCCCAAATTTTTCCACTGCGAATACCCCAAGTTTTTATCGGCATCGTTGTAGCTATAAATATAGCAAACGATAAAAAAAAATAATCTTGGGATCCCGTAACGTTGCATCGAGTGACTCACTCCTAGCGTAGGAATATTTTCAAGAGTTGCATTAAAATGTGATTTCGCGGGTTTGTTAAAATTCTGACGGGTGTAATTACACGTGAATGTCGGCGAGGTCCAGCGTCAGTGGCTCGCTGTGACGCACGTTGTTCCTTTAAAAACCGGCAATCGCCGAGTACCGACGTACCGAGTCAATGCGTATTAAACGTTTACTAAGAAGCCATTTACAATCAATTCGCGCACCACCGTATATAATCGCCGATCTAAAGATTACGGGTTTATGCATGAATAAATTATCCTCGGCGACTTATTGATATTTGAGAGAAACTTCTGGATTTGTTTTATTTATTGTACCAGAGAAAATTATTTGGTTGCATTTGGACGAGAACGAAATTAGCTGAGATAAATTTAAATTAATTTTTTTTTATGAGAAAAGGTAACGTATTTTTAGAGAAGACGACAAAAGACTGCTTTCGTAAGGCATGCACGATTTTCGTATTTTTTGCTTTCTAAATGTGGCTTTTTACACTAGCAGATTAAAAGTGGCCACTTTTAAACTATTCCTTTAAACTTGCTGGGATTATGTGTGCAGCTAATTTAAATTTGATTTTTGTTTTCCCTCTAAATAATAATTCAAGTTTGTGGGAATTTTTAGCAATTTATTAATGCAAGACTCTCGAGTTTGTTTTTCATTGTAAACGAGTCAGTGCCTTTTTTCGCATCACTATTAAATAAAGCAAAAGCAATTTTGGACAAAATATTTGATATTCTATAGATTAATTGATTAATTGCAAAAGAATGTATTAATATATTAATACTTTACAAAAGGAAATTAAGTATAAAACAGTTTACTTTGTTTGCTTTTAATATTCATCTCTGGCTCATGCTGGTTGTCTCGACACAAAATGTAAAATTATTGAGTTTAAAAAAATCTATTTTTGATGTAAAATGTACTATTTTAAACAGTATTTGAGTCTAAAATATATTTAACTGACACAAAAAAATTTACTGTACAATAAAAAGAAATTAGTGATATATTTTTAATAATAAATGAAAAGCAATCGTGAATTTGTAATATTTTTATTATAAATTAAATATGAAAAAACCGTAATAAAATGTATAAATAAAATAAAAAAACTTCCTGTAGGAGGAAGCAATAAGGTTATTTCCATTTTCTGGAGAGAAAACTTAAAATTGGCTTTCAAAACGATATGTCTGTCTGTACTCGTCTGTATCTACTTCAATCTGAGTATATATTCAAAGTTGAGTCTTTCAAAACGATATGTCTGTCTGTACTCGTCTGTATCTACTTCAAGCTGAGTATTCAAAGTTGAGTCTTTCAAAACGATATGACTGTCTGTACTCATCTGTATCTACTTCAATCTGCGTATATATTCAAAGTTGAGTCTTTCAAAACGATATGTCTGCCTGTACTCGTCTGTATCTACTTCAATCTGAGTATTCAAAGTTGAGTCTTTCAAAACGATATGTCTGTACTATTTAAATCTCTTAATTGCATATATTTCGTAATTAGAGTGCAGGTCTGTATCGAATTTAATCGACATTAAATGATATTGAAAGTATATAAATACTATATTACAATAATTTAGATAATTTATATAACTATATCGATTACAAAAAATTACACAAAGCTGATCTAAATTTTTAAACGTACGACAATAATAGTGCATCTGGAAGCAGATCTCGGCATATATGGCGAGTGCGCGCGAATAACGCGCTTTTAATAAGCGGGTGTCTGGAGAGCGCGCGGGTCTTAATCGATTGCGCCTGTATGTCGAGTGAACGCAATCGAGATCGAGGTCTAGAAGCCATTGCCTCGTGGCGAGAAACGACGCCCAAGTGAGAGTGACGGGTCAGAATAGAAAGACAAGCTAATGGGCGAATTTTATAGCTGCCCGTTTTGGAGCCTTTTGGACGAGTTGCGTTAACCTTTTTTTTCAAATTTAAGATGGTATTTTTTTCCGTTCAAGATCGACTTGCATAAAGGAAAATTTTTGTTTCAAAAACGAAAGTGTCGTGGAATATTTTTTTTGTAACGTTGCACACGCTCGCACCAAGTTATGGAAATACTTCGTAAATTCATTTATAAGCAAACTGATTAATTTTTTATTTGAAATGCATGTGCACATACAATTACTACGTTATCCGCGTTTGCGTGCAACAGGCGCAAGTCGTTAAAGTAAATTTCATACAAGATCAGGTTTGGATTAGCCAATTTCAACTAAATTTGCTCTAGAATTTTGCGCTGCTTATGACCAACTGGATAAAATGTGCACTAATAAATGAAAACACCGTTTACTTTAATGAGGTTACCCACATAAGCTCTTTTATTCGAATCACTTAAGTAATAATATTGTGCAATCTTGCAAGTTCATGAATGGAAATAAAAATAGTGATTTTTACGATGTCAAATGTGATTATGTCATGGATAAATGTACGGAATCGTATGATAATATTCGACAGCATACATAAATATATAGTAGCGCACAGAAATCTACAAAAATGAACATTTCGTGGAAAAATTATTTTGGCAATAAGAAATTTCGTACCTAATCGTACGCTATCGTATGCAAACTGTGCATAAATACACTAAAACTTACGGAATTATGAGAAATTATACGAAATAATTTTTGTTCGTTTACATTTTCCGTACATTGCTATTAGTTCCTGCAAATTTCATCTGATCAATCTAATGTCTAATGATTTCACATATCATTAGATATATATCATTAGACAATCTGATTTATCATCTGATTTATCAAATATCAGATTTTTTGCATCGAGAAGTAATTTACTAAACCATCATGTGCAGTGATAGTTCTAAGCGATACAACGACTTATCGTTCTATCTCGGGCACCACTTCAAGCCTCATATCTAGTAACTCTAATCCCTTCGTATTGTAATAACGTGATGAGTCGCGGTCATTTCTCCAGTGCTCGCGTCCTTGCTGCTTCTTAGCCTCCCGTAGTTGCTTTACAAACTCTTCGCGCTTTTTACTTACATCGATCGGTGTAAGGTATAAATTCTGTTCCGGTTCTGGCGTCAGCCGATTAATTAACATGGGCGTCTCTTCTCCATCTGTATGTGTAGTATTTGCTGAAAATTAACGTTTTCAACATTTTCATTAATTATTCCTTTATTTATTCGTTAGATTTACAAAGTATTAGTTTAATTAAGTTGTCACTTTACCGTAAGTTATCGAAGATGAACTGGGAGTAAGAAAACCTAAGTCCTCCGTTGAGTTAACTCGAGGACTGAGGATTCCAGACTCATCGAGAGGATTGCCGCTGTTGCTGCTCAGGTTCGGCGAGATTGCTGGTATCCATGGACTATTGGCATTATCGCACTGAGATGTAGTGAGCGTCACGTGATCCGGTGCCGACATCATTTCCAGGTAGTCACACTTGCATTCCAAACTAGCATTGAAATTCATGTACGGAACATTCATTTCAACGTAATGCTAAAACAATAAAACTCCCCTAAGTGCAGTGTTTTTTAACGTAAATCGCTGATTAAGTATTGTTGATCACTATTTAGAAAAAGAGAAAGGAGAATTGTGTCTTCTTACCGTTTTAACGCCCTCCTCTAAAAGACTGCCTATGCTTTCTACTAGACAAGAAAATGACGGCCTTAAAGTTGGTTCACCCCTCCAACACTGAAGAATTACATCATATCTAGAAATGAGAACAATAGCAATTTTCATTACATTACACGCACCAAAAGTTAAATAGGTATTAATTTCTTACATGTCATCCGTAGCATATTGAGGTTTTTCCATTCTGTAACCTTCGATAAGTCTTTGATATAACTTTTCCGCTTGCATTCCTGGATATGGGGTTTTTGCAAGAGTGAAAAACTCCCAAAGTACTATCCCAAACGACCAAACATCTGATTGCGTAGAGAATACACGATCTCTAATTGATTCGATCGCCATCCACTTAATTGGTAGTGGGACATTACCCCTTTTCTGATAATTGTCATCTTTATACAACTTCTTAGCCAATCCAAAGTCGCAAATCTTTACGACGTTATTCTCAGCCAGTAAGATATTTCTTGCTGCTAAGTCTCCGTGTAATACCTGCTTATTAACATTCAAATGTAGTTTTAACGAGATATTACCCACGCTTAGGAACGTGTCCTACTGGCTTCGACATATTCTTCAATTTTTTAGAATCTAAATCTTATTACCCTTCACAATGGGTCAAGGAATGTGTGGATTCACTCGTTTATATGTAATTATAAGGAAATAAAGGTGAAGATGATTAAATATGACTCGTTAATCATCCTTACCTTTCTTTCCTTATAATGGGTTGTAAAATATTGAAAAATTTGTAAATATTACTAATAAATGTATTCAATCTAAAATTTTCTTAGAATTTTGATCAAAATGCCTTGCAATTGAAACAAGACATTCTTTGCACTATTGTGGAGGGCAAGCAAGAGCGATTTTTTTGAAAATTTGTTTTGATTTCGAGAAAATGAAGAATTTGTCGAAGCCAGTAGGGCAGGTACCTAAGCATGGGCTTTACGTCCCTTTAAGTCAACCCATAACTAACTTTTAAAAATTTTAAGAAATGAAAACTGACCTTTCTCTGACAAAGATATTCCATACCGCGCGCCACTTGAAATGCCCAAGAGAGTAAGTCCTGAGTGCGAATGGGCTTGCTATCGTTGTAGTCACCTCGGTAATTTGAGCGCCAGCCAGGCTGCGAGTCGTCGCTGTTGACGAATAAAATAGGTTACTTAACAAATCTAAGTTTACTAGATTTGATCTGTTGTCAAAGTATAATACAATAGTTTATTTGTTTTGTTAATCACCAAAGAGTTTTACACATAAAATAAAATCGGATGATAATTATTAATTACTGAAGAATTCGTACCTGCTGCTGCTGGCTACGCTGGCCGGTCTTAAAATTTTCTCTTTATGGATAGATGGATTGATCTTACCGGTGTCGGGATCGATTTGATTAACAAAGTTGTTCCGGTGCCGTAGAAGGTAATTATGTAAATTTCCAAAACGACAAAATTCCACAATTACCAGCAGTTCGCCTGGAAAATGAGAAGGTGTCGTATTTAGTTAATCCTCAGTTTGAATAGAATGAAACATTATATTAAAGGATTGCTTTACTTTTCGCAATATTGTTGGTGCAAGCTCCTAAAAGATTTACGACATTCAAGTGTTTGCCAAGGTGTACCATGATCTTCAATTCAGTGACTAAAGCTCGAATATAGGCTGATTCAACATTTCTGCGAACCATTTTAACGGCGACCGTTGTAACGTATTCGTTCTCATAAATGCCTCGAGCCTCGGCTTTTATTACTATTCCAAATTCACCGCTTCCCAATTGTTTTCCTATATCATTAACATTGTTTCAATATAATTGAAAGTATATTTGAGTGCAACTTTTATATTATACCTAATTTTAATTTTTCTCGGGGAAATTCCCATTTCCTGTCATAAGGTAGAAGCTCCGCTTGGTCATCTACCGTTAATTCTGGATTTATGCAATCTACATCGCCTTCTTCAAAATACGTTAAATTCGTTTCAATTGATCGTTGTTCTGGCATCTTAAAAATAAAAGCTGTAAATATGAAGTCGATGCTACTGCACAATAACTTTTCAAACGAAAATTAAAAATTGATACCTCGATTAGATCTTTACTTTTTTTACGCTTTTCTTTTATGAAGAAAAATATTATTGAAGGAACAAGTATAATTATGAGTACACCTGCTACTACTACTCCTATTATCCACGATTTAGAAACGTCAGTTCCTAAAATCAAACTCTACAATTTAAATTATCTTACAATTAGTGCACACAAAATGTGCAGAGTGTCACATTGTAAAAGTCTTTATATCACGTAGCCATGTTAGGAGTTCTATGGACAATTCGCAAAGTTGTTACATTAAAACTTATTGGCTAAAATACGTTATCAGATTTAAACACAATTACAGAAAAATTATTAACTTCTAGACAAAAAATTTTGTGTACATAAAAGTTGTATTTTGAATTTTTCTAAAATGCATTTTCAGCATTTTTTTCTTAAAATTAATATTTTTCAAAATAACCCTAACATCGCACGTAAAACTTGCCATTCTTTTAGAATCTTTAGAAAAAAGTAAGTTCCTGCTTTAATAAGCAACTTAATGAAACACTCTGTAGATCCTCCATAATAATAATTTAAAGTTATACTTAAATAATTATTCATACCTTTATCATCTTTCACAAGGATATCACTATCTTTAACAAGGATATCATCATCTTTAACAAGGACATCATCATCATTAACAAGGATATCATCATCTTCAACAAGGATATCACTATCATTTTTGACAGTAAGATTCTGAAACATGCTTATTTGGCCCAGGGGATTCTTAGCGATGCATGAATATTTACCACTGTCTTCTGTCGTTAAATTTTTTATTGTTAACGTTTTGTGAAAGAAATCTAGAGAAAATCGCTTCTGATCAACTTCCACCAGTTCGTCATTCTACAATGAAGTAAATTATTATTATAGTGAGTTCACATATTTCTCACTCACGAATAAGAAGAACAGTTCACCTTATACCAAATTATGATTGGTGGTGGAATTCCAACCGCTTCGCATGATAAATTAATTGAACTGTTACTTTTTGCTATAATGATGGTTTCGTTCACGTTGCTCCTTAAAAACCATGGTGCTATTGGTGTTGGGACTATAAGATATTAAATATTAAAAATAGGGTTACGTGCCTCA
This sequence comes from Eurytoma adleriae, assembly GCA_900480045.1. Taxonomy (NCBI): domain Eukaryota; kingdom Metazoa; phylum Arthropoda; class Insecta; order Hymenoptera; family Eurytomidae; genus Eurytoma; species Eurytoma adleriae. The sequence continues at coordinate 87,523 of UXGC01000431.1, forward strand.
GAATAGCATTTCGATTACGATTAGAGAAACTTAAAATAAATACCCGGAAAATTCATGGTATCAATAAGACGTGTAACAGTTTTGCTGTCGTTGTCGTTGGTGACGTTGTAGTCGACATTGCCATTGTCTGGATCTTTCTTAGCTAACAGTTTGAAAATTTTTATTATATATATAAGATATTAAATATTGATAATGTGGTTACGTGTCTCGAAATAGAATTTCGATTACGATTAGAGAAACTTAAAATATATACTTGGATATTCCGTGGTAACACTTATTTCAGTAGTTTTGCTGTCTTCGTCCTTGGCGTCGCCGTAGTCTTCATCGTCATAGATTACATCTTTTATAGCTAAAAGTTTGGAAAGTCTTATTATATATAAGATATTAAATATTAAAAATAGAGTTACGTATCTCAAAATTCTGCTTAAAAGTACATTTAATGTGAAATAACTCTTATAACTTAACAAATTTAAATTTATTTAAAAAATACTCCTACCATAGGCGTCTTCGTAAATACAATGGCTATTGTTGATGTCCACGTCTGCGTAGCCATTGTCGGCATCATCGTTGCCTTGATCCTTATTCTTAGCTATCAAAGTTTTGAAATTTTTATTACTTGAAAATAAAATTATTATTAAAAATATACTACTATTTTCAGAATTCTGCTTACGCATTACAGTAACGTACATCCTTCGATTATCTATAACAAATGGATTTGACTTAACGACACAACCATATATTCCAGTGTTACCCAAAACTGACCTTGGTCGTCGAAATACTATTTTTTTTCCAAATAGAGAAGTTCTACTGACTTGTACTTTGCATCCCGATGTTTCTCTCTTTTTAGCAAAGTACAAAAAGAAAAAAATAATTTTAACATTTTGAAATTCTAAGTGCAGTAGTTGTTAACCGTACCGATTGTTTAGCAGTAGTTTTTACCTCCTTTTCTAACAAAAGTTTACCGCCACAATCGTTAGGATAACATACTCCTATAACGCCAAATCCCTCATATTCACAAGTAAATTCCAAAGGATCGCCTTCATTTATTTTCAAGTGTGTTACATTGGGGTACATAACTATTTTATTTCCTTGACAAACTGAAAAAAAATATGAAGGTAAAAATAAACTGATTAATCAATGAAAAGTGAATGTGTTTTAACATCCTTAACATCTTTTCTGTCTTGTGAGAATTAATGGTTTAATTGAATGATTAATTTTACACGATTGTTACGCGCATATTAGATTGGCAAGCGACGATCGATAAGAAAGGTGATTCTAGCCGTAGTATAATATTTGCGTTATGGCGAGGGGGATTCTTGGGATTTTGAGGAATTTTTTTGGAATTTCCAGGGATTCCCAAAGATTCTAAAAAGAAGATTTCTCGAAGTGCGTGGCCCGTCGCGTTATGAGCTTCGAAAAAGTGGAAGTCCTTTGCAGTGAGTTTCCCTCTTTATTAGACTAAGTACTACTTAACCCAAGTGTTTAGACAGCTTACGTACAATACAAAAGTATCAAAATCAAATTGTCAAAGCCGATGTTTACCGGCGAACTAACTACATCCAGGTGTCGCGCTTCGCGTTCGATTATACTCTTTCCTTATCTACACCTTTCGATAAACTCTGTCACAGTGGTATCTCTGATAAAAAGACTTTATCGCGTGCTTTTTGTCAACTGATTTGGATTCTTGTTAGCAATTTGCAAAAATTCTCATTCTTATTATCAATTTCTTTTTAAAAAATCTAAGGTGAGATCTACATAGTATAAGAATTCAGGTGAGATCACACCTAAACTCTCAAAACCCTTTGGAAGGAAAAATTTTGCATTAGGTGTTATCATCGCGCATATGACAAAAGCACATTTTACAATGGTTTTTACAGCCATTTTTTTCATTTATTAAAAAAACGGAAGTGAAATCTCATAAAAGAACTCATCAGAGACTTGTCAAACTGAAACTCATTTGAACTCATAGTCTATTATTAAGAATGTTAATAAAATTTGTCCAGAATATAGTAAAAAATATCACCGTAAGATGGCGTTTTTCGCTGTACATCAGTTAGTAATTTTTACCGCTATTTTTAGGACAATTTTTATCGAACCATTCCTCCGTGTGCAAATAAATAAGTAATTAAAGAAAATGAACGAATGATTTACGTGTGGATGGTATAATTGAATTTTTTCAATCGACAAGTCTACTGCAGTGTGCACTTACATACCTGAGAGTAGCAACGCGAGTGTGAGTAGTAGGAGATTCATGGAGCAGCAAGGGCGACAGCACCAAGCGACCATCCTGGCGGGCCTGACTGCGCTCGCTTTGCGCGACGTCATCGATTGAAGCGCAACTCCCGCTAACTTCGGTCGGTGACTTATGTATTAACTCAGCAAGATAACGACAAACCGATTTTTATCATTGCCAAGGCCTCGCTTCGGACTTCCTTTTGAATCCCTTGGCTTTTACTTACGATTAATATTTCTTATAGGAACGTATAGTTTTTATCGAATAATTATTCTTTCATGGTTTTGAAAAGCCCGTTTTCGTATTTACTTTTCATTTATTCCTGACCTCATTGAAAAATTACGGTATATAACAAGAAAGGAGTGGCTGTTTCTTTCACGTAAAAAAAGTTAATTTTCTATCGCCGATCTACTACTCTTAACCTGGTGATAGATTTGAAAAGCCCCTGCCATTTTAACAGTCCCTTTTTAAATTGTAATTAAAGTAAGTAACCATACAATGGAAAATACCTGACGTCTTTCAACATTTTTGATTACCTAGATTCATAACATTTTGATAAATTTGCGTAGAAAATGTCTAAATTGTAACAATAATGTACGAAAACTTATGGAACCATACTCAAACGTTGTATAATATACAAAGATTAAATTTATAAATATAATAAATTTTACGGTAAATTACGAGTGAGTACCTCTGCTTATTTTGAATTGGGAACAGAAAAAAAAAACAGTTTTGCTCATTGCTTCGTTGCAAGGAATAATTACGAAAGAATTCGATCTTTGTATCGAGAGTATACAAACACTTGAGGAGTGAAAGAAAAAAACCGCGCGATGTTGCGAAAAGTTTCGTGTGCATATCGCATAGGTACGCGCGCTATTGCGACACGACTGCGCCAGTCGTGGTTACTGCCGCTTTTCGCTAATACCCTCGATCTGACCTTTTTGGTTCGTAGCGTAATTAATGATCCACTATGGCCATTCAAGCCAGGAATTGGAGCAGCATCGCGAAGGTCAAAGTTCGTTCGTGAAAACCGAAAATAAATTTTTGGTATGATATAATATAAAATTATCGGTAATACGAAGTATGGAAGGAGACCTGTAGTGTCAAAGAGTAATGGAAAAAATAAAATAGTGAAAAAGATATGTGTGAATTATTCAAGTGCTCATAATTGTATAAGCCTGGTTGGTTCTGCCTGCATCTAATTATATATAGTATATTGAATAATCACATTGAATAATCAACTTAATATTGTAAGTAGTATTGTGTGTATTATAAATAATACATGTCTTTCTTTTGTCAAGAGTGAAACGGAATAAATGCATTTAAAAATTTGTTAAAAAATGAACTAAACTATTAATTCGTTTTTAAAAGCAGCTGGTTTGAAAAGTGACAATAGCTTTCTGGTTTTACTTTACGTCTTCAATGCAAATTTAAATATTTTATTCAACCTTAATCGTAAAACAATGTTTGTGGTTCATCCTGTAATTATTATATAATGGAACGACGAATGCTCTTATTCACCTCATTTTACGCGCATACAATTATTGTTTTAATAAACTGGTGATTGTGTAATTATTAAGTTTAAGTACAGGCAAAGAATAAATTAAATTAAATTTTCATATTACTATAAAAAAAATGAATTATTGTCTCTCAATTAATGCAATAAAATATAGTATCGTCGCATCATTTCCTTTAACAGTATCGCTTAAGTCCGCAAGTTGCTTAAGTCTTTTGTAAATATTGCTCGATAATAAATCGCTTCTCGAAGCTCAATTACACTCCTCGCAGTCGCGGATGCGACAATACAATCCGTCCGAGGGACTCGGGAAAACTCCAATTACCTTTGTGCGAGACAATCGGGCGCGACGAGCGGCGCTTTGATCGCCGGCCTCTCCTGGATAACGAAACGATATTGTTTACGAGGATCTGCATTATGCCGACGCGGAAGAGAGAAATAAGGGTGGCCTGGAGGCAGGGGGAGGGAGTACCGCCTTCCTCTCGAGGACATTTCGTCCCGACAATTATGCCGCTTGTACAGATCCGCCAGAGGGACGGGGGGAGGGAGTAACTCGACTACGCGAGTCATTAAAATTCAGTTCGAATTTACCGGCAGCTTCTTCCACGGCGATCGCACGGTCAAAATCCTTCGTTAATGCTAATTACGAATCCAGCCGCGCGATCGATCGCCAATTGAGAATTGCCGAGAACGGCCGAACTAATGATTCCCCCCTTTTTATTCACTCGGTAATTTCGTAGCTTTGGTATTGCCAGCTCGGCTTTATTGCCGCAGTTCGGTAACTTTTGTCGACTCTGTGTGTTTTTTTAAACGATATTTACGTTCTACGGTTTTTCTTTAATTTGTTGGCTCGGGCGTGTTGGTAGATAAAGTGATTGAAAAAATTCTTTGTTTGGATTGCTTGCGGTTGAACAAAAGCCACTGTATTTTTTATTGCGAAAGAGGGATTGTTTAGTTTTGCAAAAACAAATTTTTTTTCTCAATAATTTTCAATTTACTTAAATGTGAAGAATAAAGTGGTTTAGATTTGTAAATGTTGATAAATAATTCAAATTTTTATTTGAATACTCCTACTCAGAACAATAGTTAACATTTTTTTCTTTAAAAAATTCAAAAGTACCTACTATTTATTAATTTATTTACTTCATAAAGTTGCAGACTGGCAGATTTTATATAAATATCTTATAATCATGCAAGAATCAAGCTAAGACGCTTTTATAACTCTTTTTTTCGTCCTAAGGTAAATCAGTAAAACTAAAAAAATTTTCGATTTACAACCACATAACGAACATAAAATAATCTGCGCAATAATTCATATATCAATATTAATGACATTCGATACTAAAAAAGTATTTAGGGAAAAAAAGAATTTGAAGAACCTACGTTATAAATTTTGGGAATAATCTGAGAATGATTTGCAAGAAAACAGAAATCCATTATTATTAATATACTAAAAAGGAAGTAGCTTAAAAAATACGAAATTTACAGCCATTCCTGAACATCTATCTAATGCCTCAAAGTTTTTATTGTCGTAAAAATATTTTATTGCATGCGGCCTTTGTAGCAATTTGTATAAAACATGCAAATAGTCGCTAATGTAGCAGAAGAAATGCATAATGTTACGTAGTTAGGAAGTGAAACGAGTGAGAAAATGTTATTTCTCGTTTATAGTTTATCGTAAATTTTTCTTGATTTTACAATAATGTTATAGACTTCTGCCACATCAATCCTCGATCGAAGTACACGAGTTTTACTAGTTAACGATTAATAGTTTATCTTAAGGTTACTTAGTTTTTACATTTTGATTTGTGAAGATAGTTTTCAGCATCATTCATGAAAACAAAATTTATCATATTTTAAAGAGTAAAAGTTTTGCCTTTCATTGGAGACTGAAAATATTAAATATAATGCTTTTTCGCATATTTTTTATCTAATAAATGTTGTCAAGTTTAATATTTACTAAACAATAATTCTATAGTACAAGTTAAGGAAACATAATATATACTGATAAGATTTGTAAGAATTTAAAAAAGATCTTTAATACTCATAATGGTGTATCTATCAAACACGTGTTCATTTCGATAGTTTACGACTTATATCCGTATAATCCGCATAATTTCAAAATAAATTTTTCAAATTATACATGCTTTTGTAGCATATACCACGTGGAGAATTCAATCAATGAACATAACACGTGGAGAATTCGATCGATAAATTATAGCGGTTTTTTCTTGAGAAGAAAAACGGAATTTAAACGAAGTTATTGTACGTAAGCTGTATACAACGAAGTTTCACGCTGAACAAGTAGACGCGGCAAAGTGTTTGGCGCGTGAACGCGCGACTTTGTTACTCCGCAACTTTTACGGCTCGCTGTTACTTTTGCCTTAAAACATCCCATTAGCATTACGAGTTTATTAGGAAGGAATAATGCAAAGGAATTACCCCGCCCTTTATTGCTGAACACTCTAATGTGCAGATTTATAGTGCGGGATTACGAAACTCCTGAAAGTTTGATTTTTACCATGAATTTTAATAAAAAATTCTGTTGCATTGCGTTTTTTCCGCCGTTAAAATCAGAAAATTAAAAAAATTTAATTTTATGTTACATAAGTGATTACACTTTGGCTCCACTATGGATTAGCTCCTGACAGATGGCAAAAGAACGTTTTCGGTGTATGAAGGATTACAGAGTTCAGGAGCTCACTTTATTTGTAGTAACTTATTTAAATCATAAATAGAATTACGATAACTTAAAGTTTTAAATTTAATAATAATAGAGATATTTAGAAAAATAATGTTTATTATTACTTCAACTTATTTGGAGAGATCTCCATAAGTAATATTTATGGCTAATAAGCAATACATGGCGAACGTGCGTTATTGATAAAAATCCATTGCGTAATTGCTGTAAGCAAATTAACTTGTGTAATAAGTGATGGAGTAAGCTGAGAGAGTAACACTTGACAAATTTGTGTATTCCCTGAAGACAAGCGCTTATCCGTCAAAGGATTAAGCCCTAGCTCTGCATAATCATTTCGTGTCGAGATAAAGCGGATGCTTTCACTGCAACTACATTAACTGCCATATGATAGGTAAATAATGTGCCATTCGATTTAAGTTACTTTCAATTAAAAAATTTAAATTAAAATGTCATCCAATCGTGTAAATAAATTACGAATATTGAAAAATTTATTTTTTTTAAATTTATAAGTTTCTAGACAGTAAGAAAGTATAAAACGTTGCGAGTAAACGGGACTGCTACCAAATTGTTTTATCAGAAATGACTAGTTTTGAAGTTTGATAAGAATTCCTATGTTTTTAGTCATCTTAGGACCATGCGATCAGGTTAATCAAAATTACTAACCATCGTTGTAAAATATATTTAAAAAAATTATAATCTCTGTCACGTTTATGGCAATTTTTATTAAGCTTTGAGTAATTTTTATTGAATTATTCTCTCTCTCTATATACCTATATAAGAACTAGCGCAAAGAACTCGTTAACGATTGATGGTGACAGTTTTTTATTTGCACTTCACAAATTGTAATTACATGAAATTAATTCTTTCTTTATCAATTATTTTTATTATTTAAAGAAAAGATAAAAATAAACTAAAGTCTACGCATCTATGATATACAATTCTATTTTCAAACGCGATAATTTAGTGTTTACATCGTTATCTAATCCAGTTTATATTAAAACAAATATTTGTTCTCTAAAACGTATTATTTACATAAGTCGTCTACTGGAAATCGCAGCTCGCTTTAAAAACTGCTCCCTGCATTTTCGCGCCTATCGCCAAATTTATCACGTCCGCGCGCGAGGCGCGAGCAGTTCATTTTTCAACGGAGCAACGGGTATTGCTCCCGGGCGCGCGAGCGCATGTACACGCGCGAGCGACTCGGGCGGCCTCGCGGCAATCACGCTGAATTCGACGGAGGCAAAAAAAAAAGCGACGAATCGAGAACAAAACGAGGAAATAAGTCGGGCGACGAGCAAAACGAGAAAAGCCGAGCGGCGAAGATGTATGGGCGGGTGGCGCGAGTAGCTCAGCGAGCGGAGAATAAGAATACCGGACGTTATTGCGTCGCACGTACCAACTACGTGTCCTACGTTTCTATTTACCGTGTCGAGATGTCGAAGTGATGCAGCATTTTTATTTGCGCAGTTTTTTGCTGGGTGGAAATCCGTTAGTGTTTTTTGTTGTTTGCGATTTATTCGGTGAATTAATCGTTTGCTAATTAATTCTTTTATTTTATCTGCGAAAAATTTATTTAGGAAATTTCTGGATTTTATCGTAATCCTCCGTCAAGGGGATGAAAAGAGATTAATCTTTCTTTTTATGTTTTCTTTTTATAAATGTCTTTTCATGAAATTTTTTAAAGTTAATAATAGTGTACAATTTCCAACATGTTTACAACTTATTGTTTATAATTTTACATTACGATTGCCACCCTCTATTAACATAAGTGCCATAACGGAGATGCTACTATATTAATATTTTGCATTTGTATAAAAAAAAATAAACTTACGTTTAACGAAAATGTATCGTCGATTTATTGACTAACCTCTCAACAAATAGCCTGGTGCGTTTAAAAAAATTGACATTTAAAGAACCTTGGCGATAATGACCTGAGAAATTCGACATAATGTGTACAAACTGCCGCGCTCCATCACGCGGCAACATCCCTGGAACGCGTTAAAATTGCCTTCCACCGGACGCTATTACACCGGCGTCAGTATTTCCTCGTTAGGCGGTACCTCATCGCGCTTATCCCCCCAAGTCGGGGTTTCTTGTACCCACGCTCTATGCACTTGCACGCAGTGTATACCGCGTGTACGTAGTGCGGGAGTAACGCCGGATCCGAGTGTCGGCCGCGAGTGACGCACAGATTTTCGTGTTCGGGCTACATTGTCCTCTTCCCGTCCCCGGGCCGATCCTTTTGTTCTCCAATCTGGTTTAATTTGCCCGGGTATGATAGACCCGCGACGACCCGCTGTTTATCGGGGTAAGGAGGTCATGTCATTTTAAATATTATGAATAATGGAGCGCAACTATTCTTAAATATAGAAATTTAATCGCTGTACAAATGCGAAGATGGCAAAGACAAATTTTTAAGGATTTGTTTTTACACGTTATTATAACTCTTAAAGTATGCATGCTTTACATTCGGGGCATCGCGAAAGTCCTAGGACGACTGGATAACTTGGCGCATCTCGCACCTTTGCCGCTCAGACTATCCATCTCGTACCTTTTCTATATAGACTGGCAGATTTCGCACCTTTTTCGCAATGGCTAGTACACCTCACACACCTCACACCTTTACTGCGAAGTCTAGCAGATTTTGCACATTCACTTTCGTAATAGAGCGACGAAATGTACTACAGATCTCGGGCAGGGCGATGAAATTTGCTAGTCTTCACGGCAGGAATTAAAATGTTTAGTTTTCACGGGATTCTGTCGGAAACATTTGAATAAAGTAGAACAAATAATCAATTTAGTTGTCGGTATTATAATTCATAATTTTTCTGTTATAAAAATGTATTATTAAGAAAATAATTATGGAAAGCATCAAAATTATAGTTTCGATTTATCTTTATCTCAATTCACTTACAAATTTCATTACCAATCGAATCAAATAAGAATTAATAAATTAAATTTCACTCTTCTGTCTGATTCGAAGGTGCAACGCAATTATTTGCTGTTTATCGTTATATTTCTTTAACGAGACTATCGGGGACTACGTGTGCGGATTACACGAGGAAGGCGCGCGATTTTTCACGATTTCCGAATGCGTCTCGCGCCCCGGCAACGAGAAGCGCGCGAGCTTCGCAAATTCAAACATCTCTGCCAAAATAAACAGCGGCGCGGCCTCTGTTGTGTAACATTCGCGCCCCAAATGTTCCACCTCCGCTACGGTGTTTGCTGCTTAATTTTTCTTCCCCGGCATTCCGGCGCGAGTTCGACGTCTCACGTTTCGCCCACCTCACGCGTGCAGCTTCTTAATGAATTTCCTTGGGATTGTGCGAGAATTTTTTTGGGAGGATTTAATGTGGTGATCAAAATGATATGAACGGTTGTTGTGAATAATTTTGTAGTGTTAAATAACTAAAGAAATGAAGATTTAATAGCGTATAAAGGTAGTCAGATTTATTCATTCTATATGAACTGTTCATAAAAAATATTAGCAAATAATAGATGATAAGTCTTCACTATTCCATAAGTTTCTTTGTAGAATTTGAGGAATTGGTTGAAGAATTTGGTTGAAGAATTTGAAGAACAGCGAAGCAGGTGCTGATAAAAATCGTTTAAAATTTATTTTGTTTTAAATTATACATCTGAGTTTTTTTGTTGTTTTCGAAAACATTGGGAACATGGTAATAAACTTGTATAGGAAAAAAAAAAAATAACGTAACTGCTTAAATTTACAATCGAACTCGGAAAGCCCATAGACGTTACGCATCAGAATCCATCAAAAGCCAATCAGCGTCAGCATAAGCAATCGCGCGTGCAATCGGAATTCGCGTCTGAGTCGCGCGCTGGGTAGCTCCGAGGCAATCTCCCCGTTGATTCTGCGGGGTCGCCTAACGTCGTTTATTAATTCCCAACGAGTGAGAGGGAGAAGGGGGGGGGGAGGAGAGGGTAGCGCGCCGGGGGCTGCCGGCGCGAGTACCTAAGTAGATTTAAACGGGCGGCACCGGCGCAGACAAATCGGCACCGAGCTGATTTTCCAGAGTGGCGAATGCCATTAAGCCTGTATATAGGCGCGACGGGGCGAGAGCGGCGCGTCGGTATCGGGGGCCCCGTGGAGGCGCGCTACCTCCCGGCCGAAAGACAGAGGGTCGCATTTGCATACTTGGGTATTCATGCGCTTATGCCGAGGGCTTGCCAGGGCGACGAGATTTCGCCGGGCGCGAGAGTGCTCACCTGCCTGCGCGCGCAATTGTCTTTGAAATTTCGCCGCCCCTCGCGGAGTATGTGGGGATGTGTGTCACTCGAGTGTTATTAAAAGGGTTTCGTCCATGACCGGGGTACAAAGTGGAATTGATTTTTTTGTTACTGGCTAATTATCGAAAAGCAGAATTTTTTTGATACTTGAATTTTTATTAGAGAGACTGATTGAAGATTTTATTTTTGTTTACTTAAGGGTAGAGTGAGGTGAAAAATTTCAAAAAAAAAGCATTTTTTATAATGATTTAAGGGTAGAGTGTGGTCAGAGTTGAGTTAAGAAAATAGATTAGCATAAAATAGTTTATAACAGACTAAAAGGTTTTCTGACCACGTTCTACTCTTAAAGATGAAATATAGTAGTACTACATTATGTCACAAGGGAGGAAAGTACAGTATTATTCCCTGAGGGAAAAGTTTCCAATCCCGAGCGAAGGGAGGGCTGAAATTTCCTGAAGGAATAATGTACTTTGCGGGAATAAATTGAGTTGTTAGAAATCGATTCGTAATGGTCTTGATTTTCAAGCAAAACTAGTGTTCATAAATACTAGAAACGACATAATAATATAAAATTTTATTAAAAATCGTTAAGAATCACTGATACTTATTCAAAAGCATCATCATTATCCTAAGTAATCGGCAGATAAATTAAACAACCCCACTTGCCGGTGTAACGATCAGCATCTCGGCGAAAAGAATAAAGCCGTTGCACAGGCAATATCCCTTCAAAAGGAGCCGATCGCACCTCCCTCATTTCCCCGGAGCTGCACGATGGCTATCACTCTCGAGATTCGCGACGACGAAACGGCGCCCGGGGGGAGGGGGCTGCTCCTTCGCCGGCTAATCCGATCACGCGGGAGGGTCGCGCCCATTGGGCTGTGACGCTGCGATAATGGATAACGCCATTCGAAGGTTCTCTCGCGTTAAATGACATAGCGAGAAGGCGGGAAGGCGACCTATCGACACGCGAATTAAGAAATTCGAATTTGCCGCTCTTTTTTCTCTCCCGCGGGAGGCGCGCGGCAGCCACCGGAGCGCGTAGAATGCGAGAAGTGCTCGCCGAACGTGAAATTAGTTTTTAGTTTATCGCATTACTGTAATAGATATCGTTAGCGATCGTTGAATAATAGATGGGATCTAAGCCAATTAATCGGCGAAATAAAAAAAAGTTTAATACAGAGATGAATAATTCATTTTAGGTACGAAGACTAGAGTTATTTCTTTTCATTTCAGTAATTATATGAATTTTTTTGGTAATATTTTAAAGCAATGTATTATGATTTAAAAAAAACATTAATATATTTGTTACATTTTGAAGACGTTTATTATGGAGAATATAAATATTTAGTTTTTTTTATAAAATTAAAAAACAATTAACAAAATATACCATATGTTCTTCCTCATAAAATAAAACTTAGCACTGAACACGTGTCGTTTCATACACTCTCGAGTTAATCCTCTTACTCCTTAGGAATTAAAAAAAATCCCCACGTTCAGTCGAAGACAGCAGACAATTCGGGGAGTCCTACAACAGTCGGATGCACGCATTCGATCTGATGTTTATTCTATCCTAATAAGCGACTCCGCGCGTCCTTCGCAGTCAATTATTAATGTGCCGCCTCCGTTTCGAGACACCGATTCACTTCGCCCGGTCACGCAAGTGTATATCTGTAGGTGCGCGAGACGTCGGCAGTCGGGAGGACGGGGGCGAGGCTGTACGTAAGTTCGCAGTCGAATCCTCCGTGGGAATGCACGGTTTGGCACTCGGGTCGTGAGGAGGTCGCGGATCTTCTTACCCCGCTGAAAGACGGAGCCCTTGCCTCGCCCGTCGTGGCTGCTCCGTTCCCCCCATTTGTTTGGGTCGCGCTTCGTTCCAAAGCCGTGCGGGGGAATCCCCGATTTCTTTTTTTAGAAGGGCTACGATCTTTTTTCGCGTCCGTCGATGCTGCGACTTCGGCGACTTAACTAGGGTGCAAAAATGACTCGAACTTTCAAAAAGTACGAAGTTTTAAATTACGGCGAACTTGGGGGAGTTTTAGAAGTTTATTGTTGACGAAATTTTTTTTTTTTTGAGAAAGTGAAAAGTTTATAGCTGAGATTACAATCTTGCGTTTAGATGAGGTTGGGAAAGACTTTAATGTAATTATTCATTAATCATACAGTTTGGATGTTTAACAATAATATTAGAACTTGCTTTATTATTTAACTTCTCAACCACGTATTCTTGTAATAAATTAAATATGTTTACACCTTGCTTACTGGTAAAAATTTGAAAGGGTATCCAAGCCTCTTTGTAGGTACTAAAAATGTTATTTTATATAGTCGCCAAATTGTAAAAATTGTTGAATACAGTTTAAATTCATGCCCACGGTCAAGCTGTTTTTCGACGCTTTAAACAAGTCTTAGCTGACCCTTCAAATTTTTACTAGGGCTCAAATTAAAGCACACTAATCTTGCAAAGATTGATATAATATTATTGCTAAAACTGTATAGTAACGTTTTTTTATTCTCATTTATTTTATAACTAAATTAGGCAAAGCATGATTATCAAATTTAAATATTTATAGACATTGTTTTTTTCACTTTAACAGAACACAACGTTTCCGAACAATTCTCTGTAAACCCTTAATTAAAAATATGCATGGTACTAGCAGTATACCGTTCAACCGAATCGATTTTAAAATCAAACGGTGAAATTCTCAGTGCGCAAAAGTTGATTCGCGCGCGCTCACGCGAAATTGGCGGTGTCAGTCGTCGACTAAGCTTCAATAAATAATAAGCGCCGAGGCGGGGCAATTTCACGCGCGAACGCAAAAGTGGCGGAAATTAATTCAAAAACCGCTGGCCCATCAAATTATTCCAATATTTCCGCTTATGACTGTCAATATATCGAGTAATAAATTTTCCATTAACCGCCGGGCGTAGCGCTCGTTAATCATCGCCGCGCGCGTGCATCGGGGCCCGGCTTCAAAATACACAGTGACAATTTCGGCTTTTTGCCGGGCGCGCGCGCCTACGTGGAATTTCCGAAGTCCGACCGAGCGGAAGCCGCGGCCGATTTTATTTTTCCGAGGGACCACGACGTCGGGCCTCGATTGGCCGGGTCGACGCCCAATCAAATATCGAAACTGTTCGGCCGTGCGATTTGTATTGAATGGACACTGACGCGGTAGGTATGTGGGTATGCGCATGTGGAGAAAGAATTGGATGCCTCGCAAGAGCTTTCCTCGAGTAATTTGAGCTTGTAATTTTTGTTGTGCAGGGAAACTAGAACCGCTTTCGAATGTAAACATTGTTTTTGTAACGCAAGAACGATTTTCGTGTTTTATTTGATCTAAAAATGGAGCGAGAAGTAACCATTTATGAAAAAAAACTATCAGTGATTGAAAAATTTTTTACGGTATTACCTAGTTGCTATGACTTGGATAAGTCACTTCTAAAAAAAATGTGACTAAGTATAAATAAATAATTGTACGATATTTAGTGTCTTTCTGTGAGGCTAAAACTGTCCTGGTTAAACTACTACTTAAATATGCAACGGTGCATTTTAGATTGAAATAAATATATTCAAGAAAAATGTTAGAGCCGTACATTTGAAAATGCCGATAGGCAAATATAAGAGGTGGATGATCCGAGCGGCCGCCGGAAGCTTACCGAGCTCAAGCCAATTTCGTACCTCGTTGCTTCCTATAACCTCGGCGTCGTTGCAGCAGGGCCTAGAGGTGATTAAGGACTGCGCCGACTACTTGGGCTCGAAAAATCCAGATTTGTTACCGTAGAAAATCGTAGACATTTAATGAACGCGAAAATCTTCTTTAGTGGAAGTAACTATACTGCAAACTTTTTCGATAACGAATAAACAATAATTTAAGGAGGATAAAACGTTAGTTATTCAAAAAGTAAGAACATTATAACTTTTAGAAATTCAATTTTTTAACTAGTATGCGGCTTTTGATCCATAATCAATTTGTTATCCAAAACGCGACTTTTTATCCGAAACGTAAGTATTATTTTAAAATGCCAGTTAATATTTAATTCATTAAGATTTTTGCAACGCAGTTTTTAAGGAGGTTCTAGTGATAATAGATCTAGAATTTAGAATGTAATGAAAATCTACAAATACGTATAAATAAAAGTCTAATAAAGCTTAATTTTGTTGTAAAGCTATACCGGCTTAGAAAGCTGTTTTGTCTAGTTACGTGCTGATAGAACCTCCTTAAAAATAATTCTAGTAAACATTGAAAAGTAATCAAACCAATATATTCTAACTTAAAAGAACACCGCACTAAGGTGATTAGCGTTTCAAGCCTCTAAGATATCATTAAAAAGCTCTGAAGAGAATGTGTGGTCATTTTTCTCATTACTTTTGATTAGTGAGTAATTCGGATTTATTTGTAAGAGTTTAAGAAAAAGTAGTCGTTTCAAAGACTTTTTCTTATTTCTAAGGTAAGAAAACTTTTTTAAATACTTACACATTAAACAATCTTTCGTAAATGATTGAAAAAGAAGAAAATCTGCGATAATAAAGTAGTAATAAAAGTGAAGTTTAAATAGATTTAAAAAACGTGTGTTGAATTAGATATTATTGACTGAACAATTACCTACATTGTTTTGTGTGTTCAAGGTTTTGTTATGAAAGGATAAGTAATTATAGTCTTCTAATAACAATTTCTAAGCTTCTTCATCAAAAAAGCTCACTTTTAAATACAGTTTATTAAAAAGTAAAAAAGTACCAATCGTGAGGAGAAATAGAAATGAAGTTTCGGATCGATAATATTGACACATCTCGTGGCAATTACATTAAAAGTTTCTCCATGACGAAGAAGACCAGACGTCGCTAGTAGGGAATGAAAAGCGGAAAGTGGAACAATGCTCTAGGGAATGTAAAGCAAGCGTATGGATAATGGTGCATTTTTAAAAATCAATCAATTGCAATTTCAGCCCAGTGGCAAGAAATTGCAACTTAAGAAAACGATTTGATTAATTAGAGTTTCGCCGGCTGTTTTAGTCAATTTAATTAATTTCAGATGAGATTGCGATGATTGCGTATTTGAAAAAGTGTAAATTGCAGCAGAATTCTAGAAAATGAAAAGTTGAAATGGCATGCTGCGTTAAGACGTACGTCATTGCATTGCATTCAGTTCCAACATTATCTTTAAAACTATTTTGGCTCAAGCGTGAATTAAAATTCATATTATTAAGAATTTTTTAAGAACATGGAATGTTTAGAGCAATTTTTTACAAGATTACCAAAATTTTTCGGTATAATAATTTCCATTTCGTAAAATTCGTTTTTACTCCAATATAGACTGAACAATAGGCTCGTCATCCGATTCTGATTAAATTTGCAGTAGTAAAAAATGTTGATATCAGACTATATTAGAGCAAAGATGAATCAGAATGGTTATTCTCTTTAATTCCTCGGATAATCTTTATCATTATTATTGCGATTTAAAGTCTAGACGGTACTGCTCGACGGGAGATCACTGCATCTTATTGGTAATTAAGTCTGCCCGCTAAGCGATTTGCAGCGATCGCGGGTCTGAAAAACTCCTGCCGATATAGTTTTGGTATGTAAATATCCCGAGAAGAAGCTTCTACGTCTCGTACTTAAAATATTCCGACTTGGCGGATTAAGCGCTCCTTCTCTCTCGTTTTTCTCTTACGCCAACTAACTGTCCCCGCCAGACGCCCTTATCCGCTTCGCGGCGAGTGTACTGAACTTATGTAGATATATACCGGCATCGTCGCTGCTAATCTTATGCAAGTAGGATTGGCTGCCGCGGCTTCCCTCCCCGCCTTGTCGGATTGGCGATATCCGATCGGGGAAAATCGGAATTAAGAAAATATCTGAATACACCGCGGTTTTCCCTTAAATAAGAAAAGTGCTGATTTTACGAGGATTAACGTTTTCAATTACGCCGGCCGTATTTGCAGGCAGCAGAGCGTTGAATTCTTCACTCAGTTTTTTATTTTCAGGATCTTATGGAATATTGAAGACCACGTGCTAATTTCTTAATTAAATGCGGAAATGATTAAAAAAAAGATAGAATTGAATGCCAAACAAAATTTAATAACGAATGTAGATGTTCTGGACACTGAAAAGGATGACAAGTATTACTCTGTAATTTTATGAATTTATAATTTAAATATATCATAGTTAGCTAGTTACCAAATTAAAGTTCGATTAAGTCATATTCATTTATTCTATGTTATTATGAGCCGATTGCTGATTCGGTAAGTCGACGACTTCTACCTAATTTTACCTAACACAAAAAAGGGTAATGTGTTTGGGATTTGAATAAAGCTTTTCACATTCATATTTATATTCAGTAATCAGCACTCAGAACTGTGCGTAATTTTTGATTCATAGTCTTTCAAACTATTGGACTTTTTCTCTTCTTTCGTTTGCTTTTTAATGCACCTTTCACTATACTTCGAAGTCACATTTAATTAGGAAGACCGTTAACGAATTTATTAAAATCACTAATCCTAATTCTGCAGTAACGCGCAGCAAGGTAAAAAGATGATCATAAGCACGAGATAAAAAAGGAAAACGGACGAGACAGTCGCAGACCGAAGGAGAAGAAGCAGACGTAGAAAAGATCCTCGGCGTCGGCTGCGGGCGCGCGCGGGCGTCGAGCCTCCTTCTTCCTCATAATAATATTTAATCCGATCCATTGCACGGTACAGCGCTTCGCTCTTAACCCAACCTGCAAAATCCTTTAAGGGCTTCTCTCTCACTCTCTCTTTCTCTCTCTTTCTCTCTCTCTTTCTCTCTCACATTCACTTGCACTCCCATCGCACACTCGGAAAGTGCCATTAAAAAAAAGCAGAGAGCAACGGAAGAGAGAGATGAGGTACAAAGAGGGACGGATTCGGTCCTTACTTTCGCCCTGGCAGCTGTCACAAGTCTTTTCGGCGTTATCCGCGGAGGTTTTAGCGCGAACGCAGATGAAATTTCTACCGGCCGCGGATTTATTATGCGGCTGCTGTGGTTCACAACTCCGCAGTGGCAGTAAGATTGAGTTGCGCATTTTTTTTATCGAGTCCAGGCGTCAGTGTCTTTTCAAAATTAGAAAGCGCTTATACCTTCGGTAGTCATCGTTTCACACAAAAGCGCACTTCTTGATCATTTTTTAATGCCAAGCCAGAACAATAGTCAGACGTGTGTATTGCACGATATAATGTATATATCGATAAGTTTCCCATTCAGGATTTTGAGATCTACTTTACAGAAGATCGGCAATGTAGACTCTCTAAGTCACTTGATTCTCTCTATGAACTTCTTAAACTTACCTGAAAATAAAGATATGAGTGATTGTAAAAACGTGTTTGAAAGATTATATCGTGCGCATTTCACAAATTTTGTTATATAAATTTTTTATCAGATCAACATTGCAATGCAACTAGTAAAAACATTTTTCACACCACGAGATTTCAACCAGATTTCCACATTTAACGTGAAAGGGCGAGCTTACTTAGCGCAGTCGGGCATACATTTTTCACGCGAATCGACAAACCTTATTGATATTATCGGGCTCGAGGTCGTTATTAATCGATCGGGACGCGTCGCTGGCGGTCCTTCCTTTATCCCGCAGCCCAAAAAAATTTAAAAGGCGGCCGCGAAGAAGGGTGCCGGGGCGAAATCGCGGCGCGTGGGCGCGAAAAACGAATGCATTTTTCATGGCCCGCGGGAATATCGAGGGGAGCGCTGCCTCGGGGACCCAGGCCTGCGGGGGATTATTTTAATAATAAAGGACCACTGAGTAGTGCTACTGCGTCGCCTCGCTTTCCTGGCAAATATAATTTCTCCTTTTTTCCTTGCACCTGCTTTTATTTTATTTTGACGAGATTTACGCGATATGCACTGGTTCTTCGCCTGATAGCTAGCTTCGATTTTTTCATGAGGCGCACATCTATTACGAAATTTGAGTTTTGCTTTTATTATTTGTTTATTTATTTTATTATTAAATAGACTAAAGTCCTTACATATATAAAATACAAAATTAAATATTATGAATTCTACTACATAGAATAAATTTTTATAAATTGCACAGGAAGAGAATTTCAAATACGAAAGTTTCTTAAGTTATAAGACAATTGCCTGGAATAAAATAGGTCCTCCAGAACCTTATAATTTATTTTAAAAAATCATGTAATATCTTCAAGATGAGAAGACGAAGTCGTGATAATGGTACAGCGATTTTATGATTTGAAAACCATCTAATAAAGCTACCTTTCTAAATTCATGATTACCATTGTTAAACGCAAGGTAAGATTTTGTGCCGAACTTCTTCCAACTTATTATAAAGTGATTTAATTATATCAATAAATAATCAATAAATAATTAATTATATCAATCAATAAATTTAATTGTTTTATTATTTATTCTTATATAAATTTTTAAATAATTTTATGTATTTTAATTGATTGAAAAAAAATCAATTTTATCGACACAGAAAATAGTCAAGATTTCGACGTTACATTTTGCTTCACAGCCCTGATAATCACGTAGTCAGCGTCAAAACAATTATTGCGCAACCCAAAGAAAAAAAGTGCAGCCACCACCGGGAGCTCGGCGGAGCCTTCATTACGGCAAATTAATCGCGCAGCGTAAAAAGCAGATTCTAGAAAATTTTAATAAAACACGCGACAGCCGCGTTAAAAATACGCTGCGGTGATGGTTACAGGCTAAGGGAGGACGGGGGGCAAAACAAAGGGGAGGCACAAAAAAAAAACCAGAAGACGATTAAAAAAAAAAAAAAAAAAAATGACGAACGGCCGCGTCGCCGTCGAAATTGAAAACGTTTTGACGCAGCCTGGCGTGAAGGTACAGTGGAGGAGCCAGGCGAACCGGAAACGCGCGGCGAGCTCCACGCTCCGCTGGTCGCGCGCGCGCGCGCGGTTTTGCGCCGGCGAGCCCCGGCCAATTATACAACGTTTGCGGTGCATCTTCGGGCTCCTCCCCCATCGCTCGCGCCAGCTCGCCTTTTATTCCGGTGGTGGGGGGATGGCGAAAAAAGCGCCGGGACGGGAAATTAATTAATTAATTAATTTAATTGTACGCGCTCGCGCGCGAGCTCTCGCCGATACGTGGACGCTGCCCATTTTTTTTGCGGTCTGATTATTCTTCTTTCGTTTGGACACAGCGGAAGAGCCGAGTTACCGGCTGATCCTTGAGAGGAATTGATTGTTTATGATTCAGTGGAGTGGTAAATATATTTCATAAGAAAGACTCTGAATTTTATATTTATTTTTTTAATTGTTGTTAATAGTATAGGACAGTGTTGCTTGCACAGTAACACAATATTCGTGAAATGTAAACTAAGGAAAGAATGATAAATAATTATTATAAAAATAAGATGTTGTGAATAGTAATTAATCAGTTTCCCTTTATAAAAAGTCCATGCCCCATGGCCTTTTCATTGATTGATCGGTAGTTGTCTTTTATTTTGTTTTATTATTGTTCATTTGGCACGAACCTGCAAAAAGAATATCCGAGCGCGAAGCGCGTGTCTGGCCTAATAGATAAAATAGTACATATAATTTATGTAGGTTACATTATTTTCTTAAATAATGAATAAACGAAACCACAATTATTAACAAATAATTCATTCATGCATGCACGCATTCAGGAAAGCATTCAAAATTTTCTCGGGGTCAATATAGATGCAGATGACTCGTTAGCCGGCGTATAGTTAAATTAGCATTTGTCTTCCACGTACGAGAGTTAGCTCCTGCGTTAACCGTTTTATTATTCATACATCTCGCCAATTTCGACATGAGCAATGCGCTTAAACTCTCCTAACTAACTATATCTTCAGTTGCTCAAATTTTCGTCTCGCGAAGTTTTAGAGATTTCTTCATTTTTTTAGTCAAAGTTAAATCAAAAGTTCTGACATTTATTCGGTCACGTCAGCAACTTTTATTTTTAAGCATTTATATTAAATAACAAAAAAATAAGAAACAATGACTACCATTATTTAGTGTACTTATTAATTTGTGAAGATTTAATGAAGTAATGAAATTAATTAATTTTTTTATATATTTTATGTAACTTTCTTGTTAATAAATATGCCTAGACGCTTAATAAAGTCAGATCTATAATGCCGTCATTGTTGATGCACCTTTCATAGACTTGGAATTTAATTTTCCGGTGAACATTGCCTAAGGGGTTTATTTCTCTCTCTTAGTTTCTCCCTCGCTCGTTTTGTATTTCAAGACTTCTCTCTTTGATCCACTTGTTTCATAAATTTTAAGTCGGCTTGATCATTTAAAAATAAATTTATTTAATAGTTTGATGAATTTACGCAATTACAACCGCAATATTGACATTGGTTATTGAGACCCATACCCAGTAAGCAAGGCATTTTAAATTGAATCTTAAATTTGAATGGTAAGCACGCAATCTACTGCTTGATGCCTCACTTACGGAATTACTTACGAAACTTTTGAATTTAATTAAGATATTAATTTCAATTAGCAAAGAATTCAAGCTGTCTAGTTTGGACCGCAATGCAGTCTTTACTCCACGGATGATTCTACTCGATGAATTCCTTTACGATATTTTTCCAAATTTTTAGAATATATTTTTTTTTCTTAACAAAATATTGAATAAAATTTAGCAATCAGTGAAATAAATTACGAGTAATTCACAGGTAATTACATAAGCACACATCTATTTAAATAAATGTTTCCATCGAATATACATTTATTAATCCTGTGGAATATACATAGCTTATAGATGAAACAGCGAGTTTAATAAATAAATCGGACAATCCATCGTTCAGGAGTCAGGAGCAAAGTGCATCCAGGCAATTATCCAGAGGCTGCAATCGTCACCGACGATGCGATCTCTCATTCGAGAGCGAATAAAACGAGCCCTGCAGCCGGGTCGGCGCAGGAAATGAGAGTCGCGAGGCGCCTCCACTTCTAATCTCGAATTCGCAGCAAATCGCCAAGTCTTCCGGATTAGCATAGTCACGGTGTACCTTTTCGCCCTCCCCTTCTTTCCTCCGCCGTTCGTTCGTCTACTTCGGCTCTCGCGGCGCATTTTCGGGCGGCGGCAGCCGGTAAACAAAGCTCTAATGAAACTTCTAATGAGTCAAATCATATTATCATTCAGAGTGGGAAAGGAGTCCCTCCTACCCCTGCCGCGAGAGCCGGCGCAGCCCGCGTCGAGATTTCGCTAGTAGGCTAAGTAAGTTCAGTTACTTTGCGTGCATAAACACGCGGCCTTACTTAAAATAACAGCGCGAGGAGTTGCAGCGACGCCGGAAAAGCGCTGAGCCGTGCACATTTTAAAGCATCGGCTGCACGCGCTCCTTGGACTGTTGACTCGGCCGCTCCTTTATTTTTCGCGGTTCAAGCCTTTGGCTTGCTTTGCTGGATACCGCTGCTCTCTCGCTGCGGCCACGAGTCGATGCGTCGTTTCTTTCGACGCTTGCTAAGGGTATGCTAAAGTAGTTAAAAAAAAATTGATTGCGTTGCGTGATATTGCTTCGATGAAATTTGTTATTGCAGTTTTTGGATTGCATATCTTTCTTCGGACTTTGAAAGTTTATTTTCCATGTTTTATTCAAAAGAAGTTGATTTTTTATTCAAAGCATTTCATTAGTTTCGCAAAATTTTATAAGTTCGGCTGTTTTAATTGAAAATTTGTGGAATTTACAATATCTACCAGTCTACTGTTCCTATCTGGGTTGAGACAATAATAATTCAGCCGAGATTTCATACGCTCTTAATTAATATTTAATGTCTCTATAAACTTTTTGATTAATTTTTTGTACTATTTATAAAGATAGACACAAAAATAATACAAAAATATATTAATTGAATTAAATTAATCTTCCATTCATAATCGATTTAAATCCCTTCCGTAGCTTTTAATAATCCTCATGATTACGTCGAGGCAGGTGGTGCTGTCGATATTATAATTACGGAAAATTCGAAGAAGAAGGTGCGAAGAAACAATGGGACTGGAATGGCCAACAATGAGACGATGAATCGGAGATCCCAATTTATGAATGACAAAGGCTCAAGCAAAGGAAAAATAGTTGGGACGGGGAGCTAAGAATTGCGGATTGTTCTCTCCTCATTAATTAAATGCCGACCAATATCCGAGCCGTAGGTTTCTTCAAGGAATTTCTTTATTTTCCAACGACACTGTTTAGCGCCAGACTCATTAATGTCCCAGTCGCTGCATTGCAGGATGACTTTGATTCGCATTGAAGTTTCCCAGGCTTTTCATGGAAAGTATTTGCTCTTTTATCGTTTAATATAAATCTTAGTGAAGTTCTAATAAGACTACTATTAAATGTTATTATCTTTTAATATCAATTTTTTAAGAAGTTAAATTTTCGTGTTTAGAAATACCTTTTTTAAATTATCGACTTATTTACGATAGTGATTCCGATGAACTTTGCGGGATTTTTTGTATGGGTACTGATCAGTTTTTGATAAAAGTATAGGGGGCGCAATGAAAGTAATTAGAATAAGTAATAGCGATATTCGCGTCGATAAGGCGTACCATCAGTGTTGATTTGAAGTTTAACAGATTTTTGAAGAAGAAATTGACTCTACTACGTAAATTATTGACCTATTGTACCAGAAATTCCATCATATTCTGGTCAACTTGTTGTGAATTTTTTTCCAGTTTTTTTTTTAAATAATAAGATCATAAAATTAATTTTAAAGTAAAAACTTTTTTAATAAAGTACAAGATTAAAAGAACTTCGAATTAACCCGCGCACTCTCCTAACTTTCATCGAAGACTATCCCCATGCACCTAAGCGAAACTAGTTTAAAAAGAGAACGCGGGTAATTCGCTATTCACGAGGCGAAGCGAAACGGCGCTTATAACTCGGCGACGCGTAAAATTAAGGATGAAAAACGATTCGCCGAATCTCGAGGCAGCATCGATTTATCAAGTTCGAGGCGCTTTCGCGATTATTCAATACACGCCCCGGTCCCTGCCCGAGCTTTCACGGCGGCGCGTGGTGTACACGCGTCCACCGTAGGATAAAGGGGGGCTCGCAGCCCCGGCCGGACGGCCGGCGCGAGATGCAGATAAATAGAGCCGGGGGCGATAGATCGAAGCAGCGGCCATCCAGAAAATGGAGTGTCGCCGAACGGGCCGAGCGTGTCGGGCCAATTTATGACACGTAATTAAAAAGTCAGTGGCGCGGCCGGCCGACCCCCGCAGGCTGTGTCGCTCGGAAATCCGATAACCCTGCCCCCGTCTTCGTTGCTGCTCCACTTGCGTGCCCGGGAGAATAGAGCAAGCAAATAAATTTCGTGGTATCCACTGCCGGGTGCTAAAGATGCCGACACCAGTTAAGACCGGTCGGTGAGATACAACGAACAATTTTAACCATCTTGGAAAGTCTTTCACGCTGATAATATAACGCTAAAAAGAACTGAAAAAATAAAATTAAAGTTGAATCGATTCATTGCTACTTATTCAGAATTTGATATAATGTTTACGTTAGGTAATAGGAGTGATTGTATGACTGGTTATACCGAGGGTTATACAGTTGATTGTTTTAAAAATCAAAGAAAAGTTAAGCAAAGATAGAGTGGTTTGGATTCGGTAACTTAATAAGCAAAAAAGTGAAAGAAATGCTTCAATTATAATTCTAGAAAAAACATGAGTTATCTGTGATTCTTTGATTATATGCAGGGTGAAAAGATTTTACAATATCAACATAATATTAAACGTGTTATTGATATAATGTTGTAGTCTCTTATTAATTTTTAAATTAATTCAATTTAGTTAATAAAGTTTTTCTTCTTTTTCAATGTTTAAAGGAAAAAATATGATTTTGTAAAACTCATTTTACAAAATAAAAAGTAATTGTACACTGTACTGTCACGATGTGATTAGAGTCTGAGTAGGCCTGAAACACTTTTTACCTCTGAAAAATCGAGGAAGCTTGCGAAAAGCTCGCTCAAAGGTGGAGAATCCTTGTCTCGAATTTTTCGCAGTGGATTCGATTCCAGAATTTATGGTTTCATTCCTCGCATCGGCGCGAGAACCTCCAGCCACGAGAAAGAAAATTCTCGATTGACAAATCCGCCGAACTCATATGCAATAAATCGTCGGCATGGCCGGTCACCGGCTCTTCCTACCACCCTCCTTCACGCTCCTGTCTTCCCTTTTTTTTCTACTTCTACTTCGTTTCATTGTATGTATTTATGGCTACGAGTGCGTTGCACCCGCCGACTGTGACACCCGACACGTGAGAAGGATGTAAGAGGAAAGAAAAAGCGTTTTTAAACATTTTTGTTTAAATAGTACCGTCTGATGATATAAAGATATGGTTATTATATTTATTCAAAAGTAAAGTTTCTTCATCTTATTATCTTAAGTCAGACAATGGAGAAATCAAATGTTGGTATTATTTATAGCTTGATTATGCTTGGAAGATTTGAATCGACAAAAAATAAGAAACAAAATGAGATAATGATCGTGTTAAATGTTTAAAAAGAAATTTCAACAAATCAACAGTTCTATCGACTAAACAGTTCATAGTTTCATCCATCTTAGTCAGTTTGAAGGCACGAATCATGGATATCAAGTTAGCGTGCCAACGTTGTCTTAGTGGTCATCTGACTAGCAGGAAATTGCATTTCATTGAAGCGTGAGGTTATTTGTGTTACTGAAGGAACATCCAAGAGGCAACTCAAGATAGACAGACATCGATAAATGTGATTCTAAGTAAATTTGTACAAAACAATGTGTGTTTTATTATCATCATTATAACTCATGTAAGGAGATGAGTTATCCAGATTCAGAACACATATGTGTATGGATTATTTGTTTATTTCAATTTGGAAATTGCATTAAAGTTTGTCATCATTGTGTCTTAACATAATAGTGTATATTAATAAAAAACCGCTGCCAATAGATTGGCACGTAGCTTCCTCCAACTTAATTTAATATTTCCTCATACAGGAAAATTATTTTTACACGATTTATTGATAAAGAACTACAACTAATATATCGATTTACACCCAGTAT